>JABEEM010000874.1:0-27359 GCA_013363185.1 Fusarium secorum
CCCACCAACCAACCAGGCGGTCGCAGCGGATAGTGAAAAAAACCAGAGTACAATAGATTGATCTACTTATGACTCATTAAATGAATGATTTTACGCATTTCTGTCAATTTGGTCAAATTCTGTGTAAGTGAAGTTGGTGAGTTTTGGTGGAGCTTTTTTTATTTTGCCTGGCGAAAGAGGGGTGGTGGCGAAAGAGGGGTTGCGGATGGTACCCCAGACGCAAGTCTACCGAAAGCAGCACCAAGGAGCTAGCTGATGAGGTTGCAGGTCTAACTCGAGGTGCCAGATACATATCGAAGGCCCAAATAGGCAAAGTCTTAGTCTGGTGTTAGCTTGGTCACTCTTGGTGATAGTGATGGGCGATGTGGCTTACTTCCCGCTTGAGTGTCCTGTTTCCTGTTTAGGAAATAACCTCTACGAGAGTCTCGGCTCTGGAGGTGGTCTACGCTTTCCGGAATTCGCTCTACTAATACGGAACTACTTTGTATAACTTCAAATTCAATAGTGATCCCTCTATAGTAGATATCTAACACTCAGTGAGCTCTTCTACCAGACTGCGTCACGTCACATCATCTCATTCACAAAAGCAACATGAGTGCACACGACAGCATCGTCATCTTGGGGTAAGTCTTTGACCTGGTCCCATGCAGGCTTCTTCAAGGTTCTGTACTGACATTTATGCAAGTGCCGGCATTATTGGCCTTGATGTTGCTCTTGTCCTTGCAGAAAGAGGCTACGGTAAGTCCATCACAGTCATCGCTGAACATCTCCCCGGAGATACACCACTTAGTTATACTTCTCCCTGGTAAGCAACACCCCCTGACAGCGTTTTAATTGCTCATATTCATCTCACTATAGGGCTGGATGCAACTTCTCAGCTATCTCTGGTGCAGATGCCAATGCCTTGAAATGGGACAAGGCAGGATATCTCCATCTCAGCAAGCTTGCTTCTGAGAGACCAGAGCAGTCGTATGTCAAGCGAACTGCTTCGACGGAGCTATGGGACGATAATGTTCCTCGTGACAAGATTCAGGCAATGTCTGAGTATCTTGAAGATGTAAGTTCAAGTCCAGCAGTCAATTTCTCAAACTAACTTACTCTAGTTTAAAGAACTATCAATCTCCGAACTGCCTGAGGGCGTCAAGTTTGCGGTATCATTTACTACTCTCACTGTCAATGCCCCCAAACATCTGCTCTATTTGTATGAGATACTGAAGAATGACTACGGCGTCCGCTTTGTTCGTCAGAAGCTTCCTGAACTCCAGACTGCTTTCTTCAGCCAATCAACCCAGATTGTGTTCAACTGCACTGGTAACGCTGCTCGAAAGTTGCCTGGAGTCGAGGATCCTAAATGCTACCCCACTAGAGGACAGGTCCTCTTGGCTCACGCGCCCGAAGTTCACAGGAACATCATGAGACATGGTAAAAATTACGAAACATACGTCATTCCTCGCCCGTTCTCTAAGGGACATGTTATTCTTGGGGGTTATATGCAAAAGGGCAACGGGTAAGCTATCCGTCTCTAGCCGTCTCGTGTGCTTTGCAATATGGGCTAACATGTCTTCTCAGTGATGGTGCCACCTACTCGTACGAGACAGAGTCGATCTTGGAGCGCACCAAGGAACTCAGTGATGAAGTCAGAAATGGAAGTTTGGACGTTCTAGCGGCTTTCTCAGGTCTGCGTCCTTCTCGTGAAGGTGGCGCTCGTGTAGAAAGAGAAGATTTGAATGTCGCGGGACAAAAGCGCACAGTGGTACACAACTATGGTGCAGGTGGAACTGGATTCCAGGCTGGTTATGGAATGGCTTTAGATGCCGTTCGTGCCGCTGAGCCTGTTCTGTCAAAGATCCAGGGTGAACTCAAGTCGAAGCTGTGATGCATACTCGGCGAGTGAAGTTGATGGAGTCACTGATGAAAGATCACTAGATGCATTGCCAGATCCAGTAGGTAATAAACAAGGAAAGATGTACTATTGTATTGACAGTATTGCTTCTAAGCTATGTTCTTTTCATGTGCGAAATATGATAATATCTAAATACAAAAACAGGTCATGTAGGTCGTCAGTTACTCAGTCTAAGTAAAGTATGCAGTGGTTGCTCTCATGGTCCCAGACACTTTGAGATGCATGTAGGTACAGAGGAAATCTTAAAAGAAGTAAACAGGATAAGGAGGCTTCTCATAGCCAGCCTTGGAAGTAGTGGTGTGCTCAGCCGCCTTGGGGGTCGAGACAGGAGTCTCGTAGAGCTTGGTGGTAGATCGGATGAAGGTGGTGACCGTTCCGTTGCCAGGGGCCAGGTGGGTAGGGATGGTAGGAGGATAACCCTTGGTTGGAGAGGGGTAGACGTGAGAGTTCCACTGCTGGATCTGGGTGGTGGCTGTGGCGTAGACGGTGGAAGTGACGGCGCCGATAGGGCAGTTTGTGACTGTGGGAGGGCAGGCTGTGACGGTGAAGTACTTGGTGGTGTAAAGAGTGGATGTCGAGTTACCATGAGGGTAGTGAGTAGCACCAGGGCCGGGAATGACCTGAGTCTTAGTCACGGGGCAGAGAGTAGTTGAGAGAGCGATGGTCTCGGTGGTGACGTGGGGAGTACCAGGGCAGTTGGCAACGTGAGGAGCGCAAGCAGTGACGGTTCGGATGTTGGTCGTGTAGACGGTGGAGGTAGACCAGCCGGTTGTGACGACTTGCTGAGTTGGGGCGGGGTAGGTCTGGTGGTTGCCACCGGCGGGCTGAGAGGGTTGCCCGTGGTTGGAAGGCTGAGAGGGTTGGCCAGCGGGCTTGGTGGGAGAAGACTGCTCCTCGGTGACTGGGCAGACAGTGGTGGAGATGGCGATGGTCTCAGTGGTGACGTGAGGAGTAGGTGTCTCGCAGTTAGGGAACTTAGGACCACAAGCAGTGACGGTGCGGACGCTGGTGGTGTAGATAGTGGAGGTCGACCATCCAGTAGTCTTGGCAGGCTCCGTATGCTGGGTCTCAGTAGGCTTGGGTTGAGTGGGCTTGGGCTGAGTCTGGTGTTGCTCAGTAACAGGGCAAACAGTGGTAGAGATAGCAACCGTCTCAGTGGTGACATGGGGAGTAGGCTTCTCGCAGTTGGGGAACTCAGGAGCACAAGAGGTTACAGTGCGGATGGTAGTCGTGTAGACAGTTGAAGTGGTCCACTCAGTAGTAGAAGCAGGCTGTGTAGATCCAGCTTCGGACTGGCCACCAGTGACGGGCTTGGTAGAGTGTCCCTCAGTAGCAGGCTTCGTCTGGGAGGCAGGCTTAGTCTCAGTGGGAACTGGGTAGGTGGGCTTTGTCTCGGTGGCGGGCTTTGTCTCAACAGGCTTGGTGGACTGTCCCTCAGTAGCAGGCTTCGTCTCGGTAGCAGGCTTAGTCTCAACTGGCTTGGAGGGAGCTGGCTTCGTCTCTGTGTGGTGCTCCTCGGTGACGGGGCAGACGGTGGTGGAGATGGCGATAGTCTCAGTTGTGACATGCTTGCCGTTGGGGCAGTCAGGAACATCGGGAGCACAAGAGGTCACTGTGCGGATGTTGGTGGTGTAGACAGTTGAGGTGGTCCACTCGGTAGTGCTAGCGGGCTTGGACTCAGTGGGAACTGGGTAGGTGGGCTTAGTCTCAGTAGCAGGCTTAGTCTCGGTGGCAGGCTTGGTCTCGGTGGCAGGCTTTGTAGATCCCTCATGGTGAGTAACAGGCTTAGTAGACTGCTCCTCAGTCTCAGTAGTAGGTACAGTAGACTGGCCTTCTGTCTCAGTAGCCTGGGTAGGAACGGGGTAGGTGGGTGATTCCTTGGTGACAGTAGCAGGCTTGGTAGATCCCGCTTCGGTCACAGGGCAGACGGTAGTAGAGATAGCAATAGTCTCAGTTGTGACATGCTTGCCGTTAGGGCAATCGGGGATCTCGGGAGGGCAAGAGGTGATGGTGCGGATGTTGGTTGTGTAGACAGTCGAGGTAGTCCACTGGCTGGTCTGCTGAGTGTTGGGCTGAGTCTCGGTGGGAACAGTCTCAGTCTTAGCAGTGACAGTCTCAGTGGTAGCCTTGGGAGGGGGATAGGCACCGGTAGAAGTTCCGACCGCGGGCTTGGTAGACTCAGCAGGGAGGGACTCAGTCTCAGTCTCAACACCGGTGTCAGTGGTCTCAGTGGCCTTGGGAGGGGGGTAGACACCAGTTGAGGTACCAACAGCAGGCTTGGTGGTCTCAGTCTCAGCAGGGACAGTTTCGGTCTCTGCGGGGACAGTCGCAGTCTCAGTGCCCTCGGTGGTCTCAGTAGTGGCCTTGGGAGGAGGATAGACACCAGTGGATGTACCGACGGCAGGCTTGGTAGTCTCGGTCTCTGCAGGAACAGTCACTGTCTCAGCTCCCTCAGTAGTACCAGTGGTAGCCTTAGGAGGAGGGTAAGCACCAGTGGCAGGAGAAGTCTCAGTCTCCTCAGGAACAGACTCAGTCTTGGTCTCAGTCTCACCAGGCTTAGAGACAGTAGCAGTCTCGGTACCCTGGTGCTCAGTCTCGGTAGAGACAGGGACAGGATAAGTGGGAGTACCAGTCTCGCCATGCTCAGTCACAGGCTTGGTCTCAGTGACAGGACAGATAGTAGTAGACACAGCGATGGTCTTGGTGGTGACATGCTGGCCGTTAGGGCAGTCAGGAACCTCAGGAGGGCAAGAAGTGACAGTGTACACGTTGGTAGTGTAAACAGTTGACGTAGTCCACTGTGTAGTAGAGGCACTACCAGTTTCGGTCTCAACACCAGTATCGGTAGTCTCAGTACCCTTAGGAGGAGGATAGATACCAGTTGAGGTACCGACAGCAGGCTTGGTGGTCTCGGAAACAGCCGTGGTACCCTCGTTACCGGGCTGGGTTGTGGGGGTACCTTCGGGAGGAGGATACGCGTCAGTAGAGCTGCCAACATCGGTAGATCCCTGCTGGGTTACATCGGTGCTCTCGGGAGGAGTGTACTCGGAAGTGGGGGTAAGAGCCTCAGTTGTATCTTTACCGGGCTTGGTGGTCTCGGTGTTGGCGGGAGGAGGGTACAGATCAGTTGAGGTTTTACCCTCAGCAGTAGTCTCCACGGCAGTGGACCCGTGCTCAGACTCAGATGGAGTGTTCTCGGGAGGAGGGTAAGCACCGGTTGGAGTGGACTCTTTAGATGTGACAGCGGCAGAAGACTCTTGCTCGGTCTCTGTCTTTTGAGTGTTCACAGGAGGGGGATAGGCTCCAGTTGGTGTTGAGACCTCAGTGGTATCTTGTCCAGGCTGGGTGTTGGCAGGAGGAGGATAAGCGTTGGAAGGAGTCTCGACAACAGAAGTGTCTTCAACAGGCTTGCTGGCATTCTCGGTAGCAGCAGACTCGGGAGGTGCATAGTTGGTAGTTTCTTGATGCTCGGAAGTAGCGACAGTGGGAACAGCAGGAGGAACATAGGGAGAAGTCTCTTGCTCAGTGGGCTCAGTGTTGGCAGACTGAGCAGGAGGAGGATAGAGATCAGTAGAGATGGCCGGGGGTTGATAGACCGGAGTTGTCAAGGCCGGAGGTAGATTGTAGTCTCCCCTGGGCTGACGACGATAGTCTAAAACACCAGCGTTGGCCGCGCTAAAGGCAACGGCGCTGAGTAGAAAGAAGCTTCTCATCTTTCCTTTGTTTCAACGAATGTTGTGAAGCGAATGAAAAGGTTTTGTTTATGTGAAACGAAAGTGAATTGTTGCTGAAGAAAAGGAATGTGTAACGAGCTGGTGTAGCCTGAATCTTTATACCAATCTCGAGATCGGCTGTCAGGTTACAATTTCAGCTGAAAATAGGTTTGTTTCTCCACGTAAGTCGTACGCGCAAATCAATCATGATCCAAGTTTGGAAGCGTCTCCATGGCCATGCGGGCCCGATGTGGGAATACGGGCGCTTGCATACAAAACATAGCAGGGTGAGGTCATTCCGGATCTACCCAAACGGGGACTGACAGGGCGGTCAGTCGATGGGTGGTTGGATGAGAGGGAGTCGCTTGGGCAGAAAGCGCGTGCGTTTTGGTAGTGGATAGTGGATCAGAGACATGGTTGTTGAACATTCGAGATACCCAGGCGGCTCGGTTCCAAAAATACAGTACATACATACGCTGTTGCCGATCATTTCGTGATGTGGCCTGGTTGTCACGGCGTAAAAAACGGAGTCAGTTCAGGTGGACATGGGGTCGAATTGACTTTGGATAGGCCGCTGAATAATGGAGCAAGCAGAAACGGTTCTAACAATAACTAAATGTCTTGGAGAGAATCAAGGTTGACGCACACGAAACATGCACAAGGCCTCGTGTTTGCGACGCACGACTCCGCTCGAGGTGCTGTGATTGTGTGCTATTATTGGATCACTCTGGCCACGCAGCGGCTATAAACAGAAAAATCAAGGCTCCTGCACGTCTTGGTTGGTTGGGATGATCCCTGCAAGCTCGAGCCCTGATCGAATCATCCAGTCGTCGGTTTGCCAAGCAAGGTCTAGATTAGATTCCGCACTAGAAATTTCGTCAACCACGTCAATTGAACGATTCTGTGCATTAGTCTTTTACGAGATGGAACTGAGAATAGAATATTCTAAGGGTTTTTTTTTTTTTTAATTTCTTGCAGAAGAAGCGGGACGTGATTCTTTTCTTAGATGTTTGCCCTACCAACAACCTCGTGTTCGGCATCGTTTACCCAGCGGGGAAAGACAAGAGAAAATGAATCTGAAGAAAGCGAGAAATGATCTGGGTTGAAGAAGCGCTTGGAGAGTAATTACAAGACATGATCGTCATTGATCCTCGAAGCAAATCTTGACCTGAAACAAATGGCTTAGGATCTGGCGCTTATTGAACCCGTTTGTTAGCGCGCGGTTCGTTGGGGTTTGAGGCTTTTTGGCAGACGCCACTGAGGCCACTGAGGCCACTGGAATGTGGGCAGCGGATGAACCGTCGACTCCACGTCGCACCATCAGCTCGACTACCCTGGACATAACGAGGAAATTGTAATTTCATTGAAACATTGCTTCGAAGTCTACAAGGTCTATTAACTTCGTTACTATGAGCCTGAATATAAAATGGAAAGTGTGAACAAGAATGAATTCATTTTGCAGTGTATATAGAGCGATTTTTAGCTAATGTTGAGTCGAGAAACAGGAAGAAAGCTATGTCGCAAATCCCAAAAGACTTGGAAATAAAATCGAAAAACAAGTATGTTCGCATCAAAGAATAGAGCTCTCGTCTTTAACCAACGCGCGTTTTGAAACAAGATGTATTTAAATTACAGACTTGCTATAGTAGTGCGTCACATAGAATACCCTAATACTTAATGACAACCTCATCTAGGACTCTAAAATGCAAGCTCTATCCGACTTCAGGCACGAATATCATACGCATTTAACCAGCTTCCAACAATCCTGCATATTCTCTTCTATCTGTTTCGACCAAACAATTCTTGTATCGATAACGACTGATAAGCCGCTCGTATCCACACCAGTTAAGTGTCTCTTTTCAAGGCCATAGCGTGAAAAACGCTTTGACATCCCCTCTCGGCCCGCCTTTGTTGGTGGAATGATCGGCAATTCCCCACTCCTTAAGGGCATTAACGCGTCGGGGAAACCCCTTCGTCACTCCCATCGGGCGGGCCCCGCCCTTCATCTGTTTATTCGTAAATGCAGACCAGCCCATGACTACGCGGCGGGCAGCCACGATGAACCGGTGCGCCAAATATCGCGTTGTCCGACGTGTCTTCTATTAGAATGCAAGATACATCCCAGAATGCTATCCCGAAACTATATGGTGAACCGCCTCCCAGCAATCCTGATCTCGCTGAGTCTGAACTCGTCTCTTGCTCTAGGACATTCGAAATAGGACGGGAGAGACACCTGGCAGCTTCTGCCGAAGCTGCTTTGGACCTTTTCCATGATGACCTATGTCCGAATATAGGTGGCAATGCTTCTATCTGCAGTCTTTACGATTACTAGGTCAATGACATCTTTACTAGAGAACACGGAGACAGAGACTCCATAGCGGGAATGTCCTTAGGGTACCTCTTGCAGAAATTGAGACTCGGTCAGAATGTCATGTCTGCCGTTTCTTATGCCAAACTATATTGTAATCATCGTTGGTGCTAGACAAGACTCGGGCCCTCACCCTTGGGCTTCTATCTAAATAATGCCGCTACAGCCTACTTAGTCGCAATAGTTGGTCTCGAAGTTCTGAACTACGCGGCCCTGAACTATGTTTGGGCCAAACCAGACGATAAGATCACAGCAAAAATTGAGAACTTTAAGAGTCTAAGCTCCCAGATCTCTTTCGTGAGGAAGGCTTGCTGCTTTTTTTCTGAGATTATTTTTAGGTCTGCTCCTAATTTGGGATTGAAGAATAGTTAAAGCCTATCATATATATATAATATTATATAATATTTATAGTATCCCAGTCCTCTTTAGTCCCTCTAAGCTTTTCCACTTGATTACGATCCAAGTACATCCATCCTATTCTCTTCATGTCCATGGCGCCGTTTACCTTTGTTGAAGCTAACACTAGACCAAATCCCCTGTCAATTGCAAATTCCCCGTTGTTGTTATCTTCCTTCGCTTCTCCTTCTTCTCCATCGACCTCACGGTGGGAAACAGGCGACGCTTCTCCATAACCACCCAGAAGCAGCACTTTGGTATCAATGTCCTGCCATCGATCAGATACATTTGGGTCTTTATTGTCCAACCTCACAAGTATGTCATCACCTTCACCACTATACTTTGTGCAGAATCTCGGGCTCGGACGGATTCCTGCTCGCTTACGTCTTTCATCATAATCCCCGCGAGGAATCGTACTTTGCGTCAGCTGTGTTAGTGGCCCCCGCACGCGCACCGATGCACTCTTGACTTGTCCGTAGGGATCCTCAGGGTTCGCCAATTCAATCTGCCAGGCCTCTACCATAGCGATCGATCTCCATTCTGGCTCTTTATTGAGCCCAGCAATGCCTTGAAGACCTGCCCAGCTCCAGCTTGGCCCAACGTATTCGTTGATAGGTTGCGGTTTCGGTCTCCATAGGCCCTGCCAAGCCAATCCTTGGACCATCATGCTTGACCACAGTCCAGCCACGTACTCATCTTTGAGAAGACCGCCTAAAAGACTCGCGATACCACTCAAAGCAGGGAATTTATCTGTAGGATTGGTCAAATCTCGATTGCTGTAGTTCCAGATTATATAGGACCAAGTATGGAGAGCTTCGCGAGTGGATGACTCATGATTCATAACATGACTCAAGTCACAGTATGGCTCGTCAGTATTGCACCCATCCTCGCCGACTATGCCGTGCCGACATTCGAAATACATCTGTGCAGTGTTATAGTGAATCACACGTCTAGCCAAGAGTCGCTCCTGTAGTGCCCACGCACGCTTCGTAAGAGGCTCATAGGAAAACGCGGCATTGGAAGACAAAACCTCGTCGCTATTTGTGCCAAGTTGTGCGTGATCGAGGCCAATGCCTGCAACGTCCACGTCAGCACTGACGCGCGACGGACGGGTGTGGAAGCAACCCCCCGCCGAATCGCTAGCTTGGTTCGCCGCAATGACCACGTACGCGTTGGAGTACACGCTCAACATTCGAGACGACTCGCGCGACCAGTCTTCTGTGTCACGCTGAATGATGCAAAGACTATCTATCCAAAGGTATGGTATACCAAGATATCTGGTCAGCGCTACCGCGTCCCGAAAGGTCTTTGGCAGGTCTGCAACGAATATACCAGACATATGCGTGTGAAGCGAGGAGCGAGTTGTGGTCAACATTGGTCCTGAACCCCAACAGTGTGATAAAGATGCATACTTTCCCACTGTACCCGCATCAGGCTCGATGAGCTTGATGCTGCTGTCACCAATGCAGCCGACAGCGAGTACACGAGATGGTAGGATTGTATGGTCATGGCAGCACTTCTCATGGTTGTCCTGACAGTTCCTGAGCCACGAGCTCACAACACGGAGGGCGCCAGATGACCCTGAATCCTCGCAAAATGGTCGCAAAGGAATCTTTCCAGCCAAAGAGCTGGCTTCCTCAGCTGTGAAAGCAACGCTTCCAAGTAGTAACGCCCCATAGTCACCACTCGGGATGAAAACATTAAACCCATACCCTTTCCCAAACCTCTGGGTCAGATATAGTCTCTTGAGAGGCAAAACCAAATCATAATCTGCGCCAAATTCCTGATAGAAAGTACTGCTGTTTCTCCCAGCCTGGCGTCGATCATTCCAATTTTTAGCGGCGTTCTGAACGATGGTGCAGAACGGGCAACCCAGAGTTGCGGACTCTGCTAATGAGTCGAGGCTATCCTGCCAGGGAAGTCCGTGCTCTATATCAAATGGAGTCTCGCTGTCTTCTGACTCGAAATGGAACATATTCAACTGAGGGTCATCGAAGACGCGATTGAGGCTTTTCCATCGTGGGGGTTCTGGCAGAGCAGAAAAGTCGATGGCACGGCAATAACTACACAATGCCATAGTTGTGAACTGCATAAATGGCCTATCATGAAAATTGAATTTTTGAAAAACTAAAAAAAAAAGAGAGAGAGAGAGAGAGAAGGTTATACATTAAGGAATACAGCACCCTCAGAGTTTTATTTACAATATGACCGGGTGCATACGTGGCATGACAATCGGGCTGTGACTTGAATCAGGCTGCGCCACCACTATCTCTGCTGTAAGATGTATTTGTTCTCTGCGTTACTACCACGCTGCATGAAGGACCATTAAATTATGCGTTATCAAAATACAGTGATGGCTTGCGGGCATGCATCGGGGGTGGCCAGAAAGGGAAGCAACTGTATTTGCTCGGTCGAGGCTGACATAAAAAGCAACACGTTGTAATTATTCATGCCTGAGACTTGTAGCCGACTATGTACTTCTGAAGATCAAGAATATCGCGTTGATGTGACTACTAGTTTATGCAGGACTATCATTCAATTAAAGGCTCAGTTGCAAGGGCTGTTCAGTGAGGCTGTGCGCTGGTTGTTCACTGTCAGCTGCCAGTTATAGAAGGGCTCGGACACTGAACTACCTAGCCAATGGGCCACCCTAGCTCAATGTGATAATACGTGCATGCCCTATTATTTCTGCCACTGCCCTAGAATGAGTGGAGACGGCCTTATCTGCCTAGCCAAAGCAGATATGCTGATTACCGATTGCAGTTGAAAGACCAAAAAGTGATAGAGGGGCTCCAGTCATCCGTGTAAGGTGCAAAGAGTATCCAATCGGGTATATCAGTTTGTGAACTGGCTTGCAAGGCGTCTTTCATGTCTATCATTGCCTATAGAGAAATAAATATCACAGGATATCAAAAGGCAAAGGGTCACTTGCCCCCCGCTCTCGAGATCAGGGAGTAGCGTGCCGGTCGCCTATCAGTTTCCGTGACTTATACCACGCGAACTTGTACATAAACCTACTACAACCTACGCATTCCACCTTCATCGCATGTGGCCTCATCGGACGTATTTGCTTTAGTGCTCACACCCAGTGCCTCGAAAGCTAGTAGACACCAGCTCACTATATCGGCTATCCACGCAGTCTCTTTGCAACAAATAGATGACGCACCGAGGTTAGTTGTCAAATTCTTAACATCGACGAAAGCTTTATTAGAATGCCGTTTAACTAGCTAGAGCAGGTGCGCGCTTAGATTCGTGAAGATAATTAGCGCCTTATTATCCATTGTTTGTCACCCCGCTTAGGCCTGGACTAGAGAGTTAGAGAGGAAGTCTAGGCAGATTTATTACAATCTCCAGGAACTTGATATTATGTGATGGATTGTGGAGGAGGGAATAGAGATCGGGAGTGATGCCTGCCACACAGACTGGGACGTCAAGGATGGGGCACATACGCAATAATTTTGTCCCTTGATCTACACCGGGAGTCTTTCAGATACAAGGTCTTCAAGTTCTCTAACATGGTTCTCCAGTATTTCAACTGCAGCCTGGCCCATCTTTTATACTTCAAGAACTAAGCAGAGTCTTCCCAATTCCTCACATTGCTCGTTGCGTTACTTCCTTTACGCCACCAGTTACGGCTTAAGTTCTGCTGCCGATGCAGTTGATGTGGGATAAAGTGTCGATCTGACTTCGTACGGAGTACAGTTTCACCGAGTTACATATCCTTCATTGAGCAGGAGTCAGAGTACGTAGCTCAAGTTATTGCAAGGATATTATCGAGCTGATTTGCAAAAGCACAACAACGCCCTATCTAGAGAAGTAGAGACATTATGTCTAGTCTATATATTGATGATTTAAAAGTTCAATTTTATACTAGGGAAGGGTATACCAAGCTCACACGTTGGCGTTGCCGCCTTTTGTTTCCTAAGCCCATAAGGTGAAGTACGATTACGAGGGTTGCGTAAACTTGTCTATATGAACCTTTGTTTCGATAATCATCCCGCTATATTCTGTAAATCAATGAAGGCATTGTGGAAACCTTAGTTTCCGAGGTTATGGAGACCGGAAGGTCCGCGGGAATAAACTCAATTTTGACTTTATAATATTGGAGAATGCCGATGTTATCCATAGCCCCTGTAGGTCCCACGCTATAGAGTTTGAAGATCTGCCCTTTCTTGGATCAACTGAGGAATGATTAGACGGAAGGCCAATTTACAAGAATAAGCTTCAGGCAGCGGCCAAAGGAAATAACATCTGCCGCAGTTTCGAAGAAAAGATATTCCGTCTAACAGCTAGCTAAAGCTCATTTACATATCTCGTATATCCACCAATAGCTTAAACACGGCAGTTTTATCAATTAGCGATAGTCATACTGGAGATGTTTTAGGTCTTCCCTAGAGCTGATTTTGAGGCTAGCTAGCTCTCTCGGAACGTTATGAGCCAATGATCGACGAAGCCCCATCTGGCATCTCAACGATCTCGGGCCGATCAGCATCATGGTTTCTGAACTAATGCTAAGATCAACCAGTTCAGGCCTTAGAACGACCTTCTAGAACAAGCTTAGAAGACGGTGAAATGAAATGAAACTTGGGGCTTTTTGTCTGCTCTGCCATTCTTATTTCGTTCATGAGAGCAGTGGGGTTCTGCAGGCTTGAATGAAGTAGACCGTCTTGGTTCGTGGAGAAATGTCAACCTTTGCAAAGGCCATGTATCCAGAAGTCAGCGCGCGTTTCGGGTCTCGAGTCAGTATATGCACAGAGCTTGCACATGTTTACCACAGATGCTATAGCCGAAACAAGATCTGCAGTGAGCGGGATCAACGTTGCAAGGACATGTGAACTCAGCCTATCTTTCCTGTACACATCGAAAGTCTTGCAGGGATAACTTCAAAATGGGCATTGCGAGTGATGAGTTAGTATAACAGTCTTGTCATTAAGTATACAACTTGAAATGGTCTGATTACCTAGTTGCTATCAAATGCCGTCTAATATGCAAAGACGCCTTCATCCAACGAGTTATCGCTTGCTGTACGCACCCTAAACCCAGTATGTCCTTGACCCGTATAAAATTTACCCCGAAACCTTTTTTTGACCATGTTAAAAAGAATTCCTCAGCTTCATCTAATCAGAGTCCTCCTCCTCAGGCATCGGCCTAGGATTGCAGATGATTGTACCAGCCCACGTGATGAGAGTTCCCTCCTTTCCATCTCGCGTATCGATGCTCTCGCAGCCACCCTGTGCAGCAACAGGTGCTTGTGAGAGGATCTTTGCGAAGAAGTTCTTGGCGGCTTCGTTGCCGGCTTCCCATTGGAAAACAACACACTCGTGCATCTTGTCGCCGGGTTCTTTTCCAGGCGCGACGACGGGGACTAGTTGGTGTCGTCGTCGCTCACGCGGTAGATCCCACCATGAGTCCATGACTGCCTTCCAGAGTTCAGTGCCGTATCCCTGGCGGCAGAATTCTGGTTTGATGAGAAACTCGGCTTCTGGCCAACCAGAGATCGAGGACGACATGGCTAGGACGTCTGGCAGGCCACCCTCGCCTATGAGCTCATTGGTCGATTTAAGAAAGGCGCCAAACCACCAGTGGCTTTGGTCGTCCTGAACCAGAGAATGGAGTTGTCTTTCTGTCTCGTCCTTGTCTTTGGTTGCGCGGCCGCGAGCTGTTGAGTGGTTCTGAACGTCGGGACGTTTGCGAAGCTCATGGAATGCATCCAGGTCGTTCATCGTGAGGGGTCGGATAATCAGACGCTCAGTCTCCAGTGGGGGCCGGTCCGAAGCGCTGGGAATGGGTCGCTCCGGCAGTGTGACTGAGTAGCTGAACCATGGCGTCATGCCAAGGTTCTCAAAATCCTCAGCACTGATGAAGACCTCGAGAGGGGGAAGAGCGTGATGAAGAGGTGCCATTGTTTCCATAATGAAGCTGTTGTCAAAGAAATTGTAGACACTAGTGGATGTGAACGGGTATTTGGATGAAATTCTGGAAATTGGAGTAGAAATGAAACTAGTCTAGCAGGAGGGAATAAATAAGTGCCGAGGCCTGTCTCTTTTTAAAAAGATTGTCTCGTATCATGTCGATTTGGTTAGCGACGTTACATAGCAACACGGCAGAACTGAGCGGTGAGTTGTTCTCGCATTTCAGTTCAGACAGGCCCCAAGGAACGCGAAAAAAGCCGTTGGACTTGAAGAAAAACAAAGCCCCATGGAGGGAGGATTTCACATGCAGGGATTGCGCGTCGGTTAAGCAAACATGTTCCTGTACCTAGGGTCCTCCCCCTCCCACCTTCCAGTGGATTGCACCTCGCAAATAACAAAATACAACATGACCCCACTAGGATCCTGCGGTATTTGATTTGTCTTTCTCTTTTGCAGAGTGAGACACGCCACAAGAGCTAAAGAGACCTCCTGAAACTGGAGACACAGAGTAGGACTGCCGAGACTACGGTTTGTTTGGGTTTGGGGCGACATGCATGCAAGGAGAGAGAACAACGCTAGCGTAGCACTCGGGCCCCTGACACATACTGGTCACTGGCGTGTTTGGCAGGACAAGGTTCAGCACCGGGCATTTCTGGTGGACAGCGTTGCAGCTGTTGGTTGTAACGGCGCTGGGCCCATGCATATCTTTACTGCAAACTGCTTAAACACAGACCGGAATACAGTGCCGTTTGTCATGCATTGAGTTTGGGATACTGAGGCGTTGATCACGACGGTCTGATAGGTGCCGTGTCTCACTTTGAGTCAATAGAGACAGTGGTTATTGGTCGCATGACTCAGCCATGTCAAAGCACTGCGATGCGAGATGTTGAATCGCCTCATTGATGAACCAACAATGATACCCTACAGGCCTTGTTCATATTGCACACTATTTTCCCCTTCTCGAGAAAACAACATGTTATAGATCACATCAGTGGGTATGAGAGATCCACAAGATAGAATGATCGTCGAGGTATTCCTTGCCCGTCTCGCTCGGGAAAATTGCATCCGTTGAATCCATTTTCGTAAAGAAGGGTATGCGAGATGACAGCTCCCTCCTAACGGTATAACAAACCTAGGAAGCCAAACCACCACAGTTCTATGTCCTCCATATCATGGAAACAACATAGAATCTCAAATATTCCAAGCTTTCGGTAGACATAGGGCTGACATATATCCCATTCCATTCATCAACAACTCACCTTGTATCGACTCTACCCGAGCAATAGCCTTGAAAGCGTTTGGATCCGCAAACCCCTCTCCTCCGCACCCGGTCACATTACAGTGCGGCCCCTCATCCCCCGCGGGCGCGCACCCATTTAGGGGGAACAGGCTAGGTAACACCCGCCCCTAGAAGATTCCAGTAAAAAATCAAATCATACTGTAGAGAAAACACGCGCATGACTGTGCCGCTCGCCCCGTGACAAGCCCGGCCCCTTCTTCCCAATATCACGGTACCGGTAAGCGAAGCCTCTAGGGTTCCTGTCAACTGCAACGTCGTAAGCAATAAGACGTGAAACACGAGTGGGGGTTTGTTATACCGAGGAGATATTGCTCCAGATTGTACTGTATTCTCACGTGTATTTGGCCGTATAATCCTGCCACACCGCAATCTACGAACGAGAGACAACTATTCTCTATGCAACTCTGTCATGTATCATGGTAACGTCTCATTATAACATATCCACTATATATCTCATCCCAGAACCGACAACCCTCGACCCAACAACCAACATCAAGCAAATGGCAAATCCCGTCGATTAGACGAAGAATCACACCCCGCGAACCGCCACCAATCCTGATGCGTACGAACAAACAACCACCGAATAGCAACGAGCGCAATCCAAGGAAGAGGAGGGAAATCCGCCCAGATACCGCCCTCAAAATCCTTATCGTGAAGAATCAACGCTAGCGGCAGAATCTCGTTACGATGAGATGCTTTCTTCATGGCGTTAGAGCCTATCTCTGCCCCTGTCTTCTCGAACCACGCTCCCCAGTCGCACTTGTCGGCGTACTTTTCGAGCCCGACAAGGGTGTCGATTTCGTTGTGCAGATGTGTTGTGAGGGAGGGCATGAATGAGTCGATGATTTCTCTGACCTTGGAGCCGTCGAGTTCCTCGTCGCCTTTGCGGACCTTCTCGATGTAGGTTGTGAAGCGATGCAGACCCTCGTGGAATAAGCGGTGCTCGCCGATGTTGGCGTCCATGAGGCCTGGTACGCCGGTGATTCGGTTGATTTCTGGAAAGATCTTTTCTTCTTCGATGTTGTGATGTTCTTGGATTTCTTGGCTCCATGCCCATGCGAAGCTTGCGAAGTCCACCTTGTCTTTTTGCGTTCCTTTTTCGGCGACGTTGATTGCCTGGAGATAGATGGCGTTGACGCCGCGCAGGAATAGGTTATGGACAACTGCCATGCCTGCAGCGCACTTTCGAGCACCTTCAGCGCGCTTTTCAAGCTACGTGTGAGTTTTATCATCAGTAACTGTATCGCTGTGGCCTGAGTGGCTTTTTCAAGGATTCATACCGAGTCACCTGCTTTTGATGCGCTGATGAGCTCAAAGGGGCCGTCAACCCATGGCTTCTTGGGTGCTTCCATTGTGATATGCCACAGCAGATTGCACGAAACAATGAGCCGTATATTTCGAAAAAGGACAGCGCACTACTTATATGCTCATCACGAGAGGTGCAGCAATATTAGTGCTGACGTTGGATGTCTGGAGAGTAATCCGTAGGTCCGTAGGGCGACCAATCATGAAATTGACACCGTATCTGACGTGCATCTCTTTCATCCCGACTTTAATTTCCTTCAAATTGATGAAGTGATATCAAGAAGGCTACTGGGTCGCGTTTGATGCTGTTCCTTTTCCGGCGATTTCAATGCCGGCTTACACTGCTCCGTTATCTCTTAGGGCTACATATATCCAGCGCTGGACGACTGAGCAAGATGATCTCACGATAGCCTCAAGGTCCAAGCTTGCTGACTCAGATCTAATTGGGGGCTGTTCATAGGCTACTGTTTATCTTGAAGCTTATCGAACCAATGCCATCGTTCCAAGTGGAATCTTTGCTATCCCTTGCTTAGTCGATGCTCAGACCAGACTTAGTTTCAAAGCTTCCGATCATTGGGTTGGAGGTCCCCGCCGAGAAGCGACCATAAGCGGGATCTCGATGTTCCCGATATCCGATAAGCTGAGCTAAAAGAGAAAGGCGATATGTCCAAAATCATGAGAATTCGATGGCTTATATATTCTGACTGGCTTTATGTCTTGAATATCTGGAGAAACGAAGCGCTGGGTGACCGTGAAAACTCATTCCATGAGGCCAGCCGGGACATGATAATTATGCATAGGGTAAGTTGGTTGCTTCAACCAGAGTCACTCAGTTTTGATTAAGAAATCATCTCTTACATCCTGAGTCTGATTGCAAAAAAGATTAATTCCTTATTCTTACAGCGCTTTAAACTATGAAGCTGCCAACATTGTGGTTTTACGTCGGCGTTTGCAAGTATCTTAGAGAGATGTTCCAGTAACTACAACTCCCCCAGCATTTAGCAATGCGTTTGAAGCATGAGCTCCGATAATGTAGTTAGTCAGCGGAACCAGTCTAAAAATAGGGTCAGTACGAATCTCGCCAGGTGTCGAGGCCATTGCCTTGGCTTCTTTTGGCCCTGGATCTTGTCGGACAAGCATCATCAGATCAGAGCATCGCGCCCAATTCATAAAACCCGAGTTTCGCCAAGTCAAGACGACAGCACTACCGAACATCAACTCCTGGAATCTTCCTGATTCTGCCAAGCCCACCTCAGCTTGACAAGTTCTCTAGTGGCGCGCGCCGTTGAATGTCACAAGCAATAGCGACGACTTGGACCCAGCGCTAACATTCTCGCGCTATTGCGATGGAGCCTGTCATAACCAATGATGCGTATTACGTCTCCACCGCGCAGACATTTAGGCGAACTTTCCGTCGTCTTGGCAGAACGCCAAAGTTGTTGTCTCTGCAAGCGGAGACGCAAGTATCGTGATAGCGTGACCTGCGGAATTGTGCGATGTTGTCTTGGGCATCTGATGTATCGTTGCCTCTGGCACGCTTGGCCAGCCACAACTGGGGCTGACTTTAGGTGCAGAGCAAAGAAGATGTCACGCCATGTTATCAATACTTGGTAGAAGGAAAGGTAGCATATGGAGTAAGAGGATACCGTTATGTTCGTTACTACATGAGTTGATCACTAATTGATTACATTATCATATCCTCCAATCATGACCAGTGTCGCGTATACCATGAGATACCCTGCAACAGGGTACATTTTTGAGAATAGTGCCTTTAGATACTGGTGCCAGAAGCACCATCCGTAGCCAACTGATGCTTGCGCGCGTTATCCTCCATACGAGCAATGCGCGAGTTCCTCTTCGCCTGCTGTCTACGACGCAAGAAGAACAAAATTGCACCAGCAATCAAGACAACACCAGCGATAGAACCAATAACAATACCAGCAATAGCTCCACCACTCAACTTATTAGACTTGCCCGACTTGCTCTCCGCCTCAGAAGCATCAGAGCTCTCAGAAGATGTAGACGGGTGAGTCGCAGTTGGGCTGGGGCCGACAGTCGCACCAGCTGCCTTGTCATCGTCACCGGGTTCGGTGGCGTTGAAGCAGGGAATTTCAAACTTGAACTCTGACTTTGTGACAAAGGTGATGTCGGCGCAGGCGTAGAAGGTTTGGTTGTGAGGCGCGTCCCAGTCAGCGCGGTAGATGATTTGCAGAGTTGCGTTGTCGCCGGCTGAGACCTTGGAGGGGGCGTCGGGAATTTGGACGCAGGTGTGGCCTGGGTTGAGGTCTGTGATGCTCTTTTCCTGGATCAGGGTCTCGAAGTCATCATTGGACTTGGGGTCTACAAAAAAGTAAAGTACATCAGTAAGGTTAATAGACTGTTAAAAGATTAGATTGCTTACCCTCTGAGTACGAGATGCTGATCTTCGTATTGTAATAATCATCCTGACCAACAAGAGAGACAGCACCGCCAGCTAAATGATACAGTTAGCGAATATTGTTGCAAAACAATCACATCAAGAAGACATGAGTAAGAAGCTGACGTACTCATGGGAAAGTTGGTTCTGTTGCCAGCAGATGCTCGTGAACCGCAAGGAGCCTTGTTGTCCATGTCCCCAGACCAAACACGGTCCGGGGGCCACATGAAAGCGGCAGGTCCCATGTCCTCATCCTTGACAGTGGCATCCGTAGGAATGTCATCTTGCCCAAAGGCAAAAGACGCCAGAGTCAACAGAAGCAGATTCTTCAACATGATGAACAAAGCTGGTGCACGTTGTCAAGACGAAGACTTGAAGGAGACCGTGGTTACTACTGTTCCAACGATGAGGGGAAATCATGCTCGAGATATACACCATTTCACGGATACACCATTTTCACCTGGTACATGTGACACTGCGGGACTTTTGAACCGCCAAGTCACCCACTGAGCCCTTTGAGGCAAGAGAAATGCACTACCACTTGGCCGTTGACATCTGATTGACCCATCCGGCAATCGCGTGCTACCTAAATCCGGTGAGCATCAGTATCCCCTGCTTATCAGATGATCAGATAAGATTTTGATGCATCCCCATGTTCTCATTGGCGCGATGTGCTAACCGAGGACCGCAGCTAGAGCACTTTGGGGCTAATGGCGAGGATTAAAGTTGGTGCGATATCGGATATACAGGTCTAGAGTATGCACTTTATCTTGGCATCAGGTCATGAAATGCTCGTCTGTCCAATCAGTGAAGATGAGGGTGTAGCTAGGTGGTCGGTGTTCTCGGGATGCGACGGATAATTGACCGGAATGCAATTTCCTGCTTTGCGCTGGACATGGGAAAGGAACTTGTGATCTAAGCTTAGTTGAGAAAAATTGGCTTGTGCTATGAGGTTTGTGCAGATATATAGCCTTGGTCCCTCTTCCATCCGTCTCTTCTCATCAACTCACAGCCTCACCACTTCCAAGTCATCCCATCGTTAGACTTCACTCGTTCAAAATGCATTCTCTCGCTGCATACACTCTTTTGGCTTCTGCCTCTCTTGCTGTCGCCATTGATCCCCGCTTCGAGTTCCCCGACACTGTCCCTCTCGTCAAGCGTCAGCAGCCTGGTACCCCCCAGTACGCCTGCCACGAAGACTGCGGTACGTAACCACCACAATCACTCCCATACCTTTCTTTCTGACAGATTATAGGTCTTTTGATCACTATTGCTCGTGATGACGAGGACTTCTGCGACAGCGATGAGTGGAACGAGCGCTACGGCCGCTGCATGTCGTGCGCCAACACGTACGATATCTGGAAGTACTACGGCAGCGGCGTAGGCAGAGTCGCTCAGCAGTGCGGACTTACTCCCAAGCCCAGTCCCTCTGGCGCCTCTGGTGCTGCTTCTACTACCGCTGAGGAGAAGCCTTCTTCCACTGCTGCTGAGGCTAAGCCCTCGACTACTGCTGTTGAGAAGCCTGCTACCACTGCGGTCGAGGAGGTTGAGACCACCAAGGCTGAGGAACAGGTTACTGCTACTGAGGAAGCTGAGGAGGAGACTACCTCTGAGCATGAGCATGAGCATGAGGAGACTGAGCATGCTCATACTTCTACTGAGGCTGGGCACTCTGAGGCTCATGAGCATACTACTCTTGCTACTCACGCTGCCGAGACAACTCATGCTGCCAATCCTACCAAGACTCATGAAGCTGGTCACACTTCTGTTGATGAGATTGGAACTATTGGTGTTACTGTAAGAGACCATTCATCCGACATTCCTGCATTCGTTACTGATGGCATTTCTAGGCTACGTCAACTCCTCTCCCCTCAAGTGTCATCGTCAACGGTGCTGCCAAGCAGGTTGGTTTCTCCACTGCTATGGTTGTTGTCGCCTTGGCCATGTGCGGTCTCTACTAGACAATTAATTCCTAAAAGTGCTTGGGGAATTGTTCTCTGATGGGTGAAAATGAGTGCATGAGTAATGGACTTATGCCGTAAGAGGATTTAGGGTGTTTTCACTTCTATATATATTTTTAATTGAACATTTAATACTTTAAAATTGGAGACCTTGTTATCCTTTCTGGATAAATGCTCGTGTCTTGCGAATAAAAGATATGGGAAGAGAGATGGATGTATGTCGATTAACTCAGAATTGACTCTGCATGATGCCATAAAAGACGAAAACGGCAATCCTTAGATAGTCAGGCCATAAGGCTAAGCTTTTGTACTGTTGAACGGTTGAATGTGAGGTCATATCCATGGTTTGTTCTCATATTCTCACGTCCCTGAACGAAGGCTGAGACTTTATAATCACTGCGCAAAAATCGATATGTTATTGACACTTCGATTGACACTTCTATCAATGAGGTAATGGACATGTTGTGGCAACGAAAACATTTTTGATTCGGGCTAGATAGACAGAGCTTGCAACGGTTTACTCCGCACCTTCAAACAAACCCTCCTTCACAAACTTGACCTCGTCCCAGCCAATGATCGGAACAGCTTCAGCACGCTTGAGGAACTTCTCCTCATCCGGAACAACAATCCTATTATACTCGGGATCACTAAAGATCTTTACATAGATGCATTAGCGCTGCTAAAAACGTAAATGTATGGACGGGCCCTTACAGCATGAAGATCCTCAAGGCTCTTGGCCCACATGGTAGCAGCACCATCGAAAGGCGAAACAGGTGGCATACCTGTCCCCGAGAGGTCAAGCTTCTCATCAGCGTGGAACTGCGAGTACTTGACAAGATTCTGCTTGACGATGGGGACAGATAGCCATATCTTTGGGTGCTCTTCCGACCAGCTAGAATCAGAACGAGTCAGTGGCTGTTCTGTTGAAACGATAACGGGAAGTCTGGGGGACTTAACTACTTGTGGAACTGTTCATACGTAACGTCGTCGCTCTTTCGCAACAGCAATGTGATGCGGACGATCTTGGCCATGGTGACGATGTTTGAAAGTTAAGTGTGAGGGAAGAGTTACTATCAGTTTTAACGATGTGGGCGTAAGATATATATACATATAATTCAAGTCAATGACGCGCCGTGACTTTTGTGAGACGAGATACCGAGTGTAGTCGTTGACCTCATTTGGCTTTATCGAGTCCGAGTCCGAGGGTGGCACGGAAGCGAACTGATACGCTGATGTAATCGCACGACTGAAGTGGTATAAACATCGAGCTAGCCAAACAGAGATATTTCATACGACATGGATTGCTCCGCAAAGAGCTACTTCTGCATCGTGAAATTTACAATGTCACCAAACTCGTTAATGGCTTGTTTGACATAATCAAGCTCGCTCGTTACACTTCAGACAACTGTAGCTGGACCCCACGAAGCGTCGGACCAGCGCATCTCACCGCACTTTTTGTCGTGCCTTTACCCAGAATAGGCTAGTTACAAGAGATACCTTATCGTTTAAGATGGACTAGACATCCAGAAGCATGATGTTGTCGCATGTATAAAAGGCAGGCTTTCAGGTGGACAAAAGCCCTTGCCCAGCAACTATCAACCACGAATAATGATCAACTCTTCAAGAACACTCAGCATGTCTAAAATCAATACCGTCTTCCAGTTGGACTCCAAGCCCTCTTTCTTCGAGAGCATCACCGTTCGCCCCAGTGGCACTCTCATTGTAACACGCCAAGACAGCAACGAGATATGGGAGATCGACCCAATCTCTGGAACTGGCGCATGCATCGTGACGGTCCCAGATGTCGCCTCAGTCACTGGCATAGCCCAAGTACTGCCCGACTTATACGCCTTTGGAGCCGGGACCTATCGCCTTGCAAACCACGAAGGCACAGTCCCGGGCTCTTACAGCGTCTGGGTTGTAGATCTCAGACGCACTGCGCCAGATGTGCGGCTGGTGGTCAAGATGCCTGAGGTTGGACAGCTCAATGGGCTTGCGGCTTGGGATGCAGAGGCTGTCCTCGCTACAGACTCGTACCATGGACGGATCTATCACGTTGACCTAATAACTGGCAGCTATACCACTTCTTTTGACGACGATAGCCTGAAGGACCCGTCCAATGCACCCGTCAGAATGGGCGTCAACGGGGTCAAGGTCCGAGAGGCGGACGAGATCAAGTACATTTACTACACCAACACGACACGGATGCTATTCTGCCGTATTCCTGTGGACGATGATATCAGATCTACTGCCCCAGTCGAGGTCCTGGCTACTGGTTACATCCCTGAGACTATCGCAGCCGGAACCATGTTCGAGGGCCGCTCATCGGTGACCGTACCGAAGGACGTGGAGAGGACACTCATACGCCCACTTCCACCTCCGACAGTTGGGCTAGTCCCGGATGACTTCTGCATTGCCAACGATGGGACTGTGTATATGACAACGCATCCAACAAACATGGTGATTCGAATTCCACCCAACGGCGGCGAGGGTGTCGTAATTGCAGGGGAATTTGCGTCCTGGGATGTCGCATCGGCTACAGCCTGTGCTCTTGGGGTGGCTGATTCAGATAAAGATGTACTTTATGTCACTACAGCGGGAGGTAACGTGGTGCCTATCAATGGAAAGACAGGGGCTGCCAAGATCGTGGGTATCAGAGTGGGAGCGGAGACTAGTCAGACTACCGGCTAGTCGGTGGCCTAGGGGAGGAAAGAATGCTCAGGGCTTGGATCCCAAAAAAGACTTGGGTTAACTTGGCATAAATTTAGGATATCTTTACTAAGCTAGGACCCATACCTTTGCCAAGTTTAGTTTAGGATACCTTTGCTGAGTTTATTTTAACACCTTATATCAAGGTCTGATGTTTTGTTACTCCCTGAGGGTGCATGGCGACTTCGGTAATGTGGAGGCGCTATAATTGTACCCGAGATACATAATTGGATAGGTTGGTGTTATGTCCTTGGAAGGCTCTCTACAATCTCATAGCCATGGCAGGGAGCTGAGTAGGCTTGTTAGAGTATGACAATTCCTGGGCACTAAGCCCCCATCTTCTCCGCACTCGGCATACTAGATCGAGAATATTTCGTTGAGAACAAGTACCGAGTTAGCCATAGCTATGCGAAGATCTAAGCTGCTAATTTTTGAAGCCGTCATCTATCAACCTACCTAAAACACATCAAATATGCTCCAATTGAGTGACAAGACTGGCAACCCATGCCATCTCGTCCAGCTCGGCCTTGGGAGTTTCAGTATCAAGCGACAGATGCTGAAACGCCATATTCAGAGAAAACCGGAGTATGCAGTAGAACAGCATCGTAAAAAGTGCTGCGAGGCGTGCATTCAGAGGAGTGCTCTCAGTCGCGAGACTTAAAACAGGTGTATATAGACTGCGCCATCGGCCCAGATGGTCAAGAAGCTGCAACTGTTCTGCTTGGGCACTAACGATCAATTCGGCTGAGGTTTGGCCCCTGGACCGATCCAACAGACTGACAACGGCCATTGAGATGGAGGCGAGCTGTCGTCGCGCGTGAAGCATACTCTGGCATAGATTGGGTCTACCAAGGCCGTCCCGCGCCTTCCACTCTATCTCAGGCTTGTCGAGAGACTCCGGTGGGAATGTGAACAGGCGGTCAGGGCATGTCAGAAACATCTTGATAGTGAACAGATCCACATTAGGTATCTCGTCCATCACGTCAGAAGAGTGCTGGCCGTACTGGTGCATGATCTGCACCCCATGTACGAAATGCTGTATCGCTGACGTGAAGTTGTTAAGCGCGGCCTCGATACTGATGAACATCTGACAACATAGCAGCGCAGCCTTCCTATTAGCCACCTCGTTATCTGCTAGTCTCGTGGCAAGGGCTCCCAAAGAGTTGGTGTACTCCTGGATGCTACGTTGCAACGAAGTTGTCATCTGCTCAGCCGTAGAGCTGCTTCCCCTCTCGGCGTGGACCCTCCACAGGGTGTTGAGTGATGCGAGGGCATGCTTTATCGCGGGTTCCGAAGCGGCCGCCAGTGTGAGACGAGCTTCTTTCTCGTACGTGGAGCTATGCGTAGGGGCAGGCTTGATAGTGCAGTGCTGGGCGAGGTATAGTACCTCCTCTAGTATGGGTTGGTAGTACAGTGGTATCTGGGCTCTTTTAGACGATACAACCGGACGGGTTGTAGGAACAAAGCTAGTGGAGGTCACCGTGCGGAAGTTGGACGCATATCCTTCGCATTTGAAGCGTGCTGTCTCACATCGTATGCACGTCGGCTTGGTCTCATCACATTTGACTTTGCGACCCCTTCAACGGCGATTAGTCGGTATGTGCTGGAACAGCAAGAGACTGGCCTATACTGACCTGCATGTAAGACAGCCTGTAGAGGATTGCCCTCTGGATATGCGCTTACGTTTGCCAGAGGCATCTGTAGGCTGCATGGTTATTCAGCCGGGCGTAGGTCCTCTACTTGATCCACTGAGTACGGTTTATACTTTCTGCCGCTTTCGCTTTGAGGAGAAAAGGCACCGACCACCTCGTTATAGTTGCTGCATCTGGTATCAAAGGACGACGGATGTTTACAGCGAATTAATAAATAATTATCTCGGCTTATAACCTTGGTGCCGCAATAAGCCGGCACTAGGATCGACGTAGAAAGGACATCGAGCTAACCAATCATGCTCCAAAGATAAGATCCTCTGAGCTTGTTAGACTCTGGCCCAATGTACATAACATCGAGTTGCATCATTTATTCAAGCCGAATGCTCAGCGGTGAGTATTGGACTAGAAGTGAGCCCTACGCTTCGGCCGACATTGCGATGAAGGATATCAAGCATCTGTTAGGGCTTGGCCAGGAAGCAAACGTAGAGCTGAAAAATGCTCAAACTGGTCTTATGTATCTTCAAATGGCAATAGAGAAGTCACCGAGAGATCAGGCTGATGTCAGTGCAATTTACGGTGCCGTTCGTAAGGCGAATGGGCTCGAGTTTGAGAATACTCCTTAGATGTCGATGGCACGATCTGACCAAGCTCAAAATGACCCGGATTTTGCATGGGTTTGGTAGGAGACCAGGCAGAATCAGAAGGAGTTGAGAAACTTGGTAGTTTTACTTTTCCATCACTTCTGGCAAGGCTCGTTATTACCGATCCCTATTGATCTTTTTACTATGTAATAATGTCATCTTTGACCTGCTATGAGCTGCACCAGAAGCCGTATACTCCGTCTCTTAAGCAGCGACTGACTTTATGTGCCCCTATTATTGTATCCATCCTTCGAGGTCTCATTCGCAACTAACAAAGGATGCTAGTCGAGAGAGCAATGGAGCCTTGCAGAGGAACAGCTATCGCACATGGATGTCAAGACATTTGCACTTGGATGAGCGGGGACTAATCCCTATCTGGCTTGAACATCGAGCTAGCCAATCATACATCTGGAAACAATTCGCGCTGATAGATATTCGTGGTGTCAGCCCAAAAGCTGTGGTATCAGATTACGCTCATCGAGTGAACATACTGACTCTCCCAGGTCCGTGACAGCCTCGCTGATGATAGCAAGCAGTTCATGGGAAGCAATAGTTTTAAGCCGTACGTTAGTCCCAAGGCACCCACTTATCATTGCGCTCTTCTAATCGGTCAAATGTAGCTTTGTTGTCAAGGATGACGAGTATAACTATGTATCTGCAAGATGGCCCGGCGATGCAGACCTATTTGCTCAAGCTTTGGTAGATCTGGTGCAGCAGTTGTAATAGAAGTTTTAGAGTATCATTTCTTCACGAGCTTTGCTTTCTGAAACCAGGAAGGATAAGGGAATGGCCATATCATAAGGTTGTTTTGTGAAAGACATCAGCGCTCGCAAAGCCTAAGTATCTAGATTGTTAATTTAACAGCTAAGGACAGTTAGCCGTATTTAGTTTAGACCTAAAAGGTTGCTTTTCTAAATAGTAGTAATAAATTAATTCTATCTAAACTATCCCTTGAGTTGTGTTGAGCCTCCCACCAGGTCACGGCAAGGGGTTACAGCCAATTAAAATGCATCAGTACAAAGGTACTTATTGCCCCCCCTTAATTTAGCCTATAATAGAAGTACTAACGTATATGATAAGTGA
>JABEEM010000879.1:0-10993 GCA_013363185.1 Fusarium secorum
GGTCCTTCGATTGCGAAAGGATCAAGAAATATACACGATTCACCTTAATATCTGACAGCACTACTGGCATCGCCTACGCGACTCTAATTTAAGACCGTGGGCTCCAGGATACGGAAGTCTCGTGTGTGTGGACTATACGCAAGGTTGGTCTCTGCAGGTGCAACCGATGTTGCTACGCCTCTCTTCCATCCCGGAGCCTTTGCTCACAGCCGCGTCACAAGCGACCTACGTCAGCATCAGCACGTTAGCTTTCAAGAAAATTTTCATTCTCGATCCCAATTGCAGCCGCCAGTTGTTCGTATTGTCACACCTCAGCTCGAGCACGGGGGCCTCAATCAGATATCAGCGGAGCGGTGAAGCAACAACAAACGGGGGACTATTCAGAGGGATGAGGCTCTGCTTTGTAACCGGACCTGTACTATTTCTTTTGGCTCATCATCACGCCGTGGATACGAGCACAGCACTATCACCCAACTCATTGTGTATCCCGCATATTTTTATTGCTGAACCCTGTTTCATATCGTACCCCTGCCGCAGGGCTGTTGTGTACTTGACAGCTGCCAGAGCTTGTCATATCCTTGAATTCCCCTCTTTCCGCTTCATAGACTTCGCTTCATGGCACTGAATTATCTGGTTACATGTCAGACATGCCAAGTTCGCCAAAACTTCCATGGTCAGCTACTTGCAGTGTGCACACTACATCGATGTTACTGGTTTGTAACTGTATGCTTGGTGAGGCCGCGAAAGCGGTCTCGCTTAAATCATCGAGACATATCTAGTTTATTCTTCATTGAAGCCGGTGTACATATCAAGATATCCGAGCAGCTCGGTGCAGATGCTGTTTCAGTTGAATGCCCGCCACATTGTTCCCCGCTGAGAGTGCTTCTTGTGCGTAGCAAATGTATCTTCAGGGCGCTGTCTCGTCCCTCTGCAACTCGTAACATAGATCTTTGCTTCAGACACAATGTAGCTCCTCTGAGTGGGTACCAGGATACCAAAGACAGCCTCAATCAAGTTACCCTTGCTCTCAGTGTTCTTTGGGCGGTTGTTCGTGGCTGGGGCCCATAGCATTGACGATCTGTTGTCCCTTCACTCCTGCTTCTCTCCCGTCTTCCGCGCTGATTCCCGGTATCTAGCTTCCATGTTCCTGGTTAAGGAAATTCTGCATAAGCGATGCTTCAACTGTTGGTTCTGCTGCAGACTGGCGCATCCAATTATTAGCACCGCGGCTCATCTGAGAGCATCTCCGGGGATGCAAAAAACACGAAAATCGGTTTGGTGGCAGATTGGAGGATTTTGGTGTAAGAAATTGTCATGTTTTTTGGTACCCCCTAGGGCATATCTAATCAGTCTAAAGTTAGTGCGAGCAGGGACGGGATACATGGTAAACTGGCATTTCCGCAGCCTGCCGGGCTCATAGCACCCTTGTTCATCAAAACAGCATCAAGGATTACAGAAACCATCTATGCACGGTCCAGTGCCAAGCTTGTCGACGCATTTGGCGCTTCAGGGGTTCATGATTGTCAATTCAAGGCCTTACCGGCCACGTCGCAGGCTACCAGCCCTGCCTTTGCGGCCCGTTGTATTATATGCAACAAGGACCCAGAACAAACGCGGACCTCGGCTGGCTCAAATAGATCCTCATTATTGGACGTCTCCCGCCACCAGATGCCATTAACGGGACGCAAACTACGGCCCGCATTGTGGAGGACTCCGGGGAAACGGAAGAACCCTTGTTCGTGCAAGATCCCAGTTATCACTAAACTATCGGGTACTTTGCAGCCGCCTCAGGGTACCTCCTCTCGTTACGCTCCTGTGCGCAGGACGCTGGTGTCTTCTCTTTGCGCTTCACATGCTTCGCCAGATGACACTGATCTGTCATGTCCATGCCCCAGTTCGCTTTAGTCAACATTGGAAAATAGCGGTGTGCGTATCATGCAGCAATATTGCTTTGTTTGACAGTCTCACGCTTGTCGTGGCAGCGCCAGTGGCTCCCACCCAAAGCACAACACATGCGGTTCTTCATTCCAGTTGCCATGATTCTCAAGGAGGGGCAGCTGTTCTTTCCATGGGATATGAACCGTAGCCGGTGTACGTATCAACATATCCCGGGGCCGGTCATCCTCTGGGCGGCTTTCGACAGAAGTAGCCTGTGTACCTGAACCCCTACACTGTCAAGCCGGGAATGATAAGAGATAGGGCTCCTCGGAGGTATGAAGCTGATGTAGCAGTCCAAAGCCATCGCAGGGCCGGTCGGGATTAGTGCATAAGCCACAACTGCCTCAACGTGGACGAATCATCAATTAAAGTCGATTTCCTCCCCTCATGGCACCTTTTGCTCTCAATTGGCATGAAGATACCTCGTTCTGACAGTGGAAGCATGTCGGTCAATGTTCTAACTCAACCAATGGCCTTCACGTCAGCCCATGCTTCGCACCACCGTAAAGGTAATATAGAAGACCGATTGGCCAAAGCATGCGCTGTTTTCTTACTGGCTCATCGCTAATGCTGTAGTAAACAGGGCGCCGAGAAGCAGGGGATGACTAAAAGACCTTCAGTTGACTTAAATCCCACGCTTCCCAACTGGACTTGTTGACCGGTATTTCAGTCCTTCTCCAGCAAATCGGCCAAAACCTTGTGTTTTCTACCCCTAGCCATTCATCGTTTTTCGCTTCCTCGTTGTTCCTTAACCTGCCCCTCTTCAAATCTTTTGTTAAGTGCCCGAAAGACCATCCCCACTGAAGATTCTTCCAATGATCCGCGATGTGGGACAAGGCTGTGTTCGATGAGGTCCAGCGGCTATTAGCCTTGGTTACCATCGGCCATTCTGCTGCTATCCACTTCAAGCAGCCTAAGGGACGAGAGCGCAATACGGCCCCTTTCATCTGGCTCTTGGTCACGCTCATTCTTCTCTGGGTAGTCGAATGGATCTATATGACCGTCCGCGTTGACAAGATCATTCATGATGACGATGCATTACTGGTAGCAACGCCGCCTTTCTTTGTCCTTGTTTTGCAGCTGAATGCTATTCTCACCCTACCCTCTAAGAAGGGAGCAGGAAAGGAAATGGCCTGGCAGTCGTATCCGGTATCGTGGTTCTTCATGATCTTGTCAAATACACTGGTCGTAGTGAAGAACGTCCAAGAGATTCAGCCTAAGACAACACTCAACTACGCTCACATTCTGTCAATCCCAATCGTGAGATATTGTCTATTGTTTGCTCTATTTGCTGCGTTCACTTGCCCCGATAGAGGAGGGCGCATCAAGCTAGGCGATGACCTTGAGTCAGGCCCGGGCGTGGACAAGAACAATGATTTGGGGGTAACAGTTTGGGACGAAGTTCGTGAGGCCGGCGGACTTTGGCCTTGGGCAATGAAGTATAGAATATTTCTAGACTTGATTTTGCCAGCAGATGTGCCGTGGATGTGGGTAGATATCCCGTTGGTATTCGTCCTTACTTTATTTGAAACAGCGCTCACAATACTGTATCCACGTATATTCGGCTATCTTTTAAACGCTATTCTACAGGCGTTCGAAGATAAGGATCCTCAGGTGCTTCTCTGGCCCATGGTCTTGAATGCAGTCAGTAGCTTCCTTACTTCGAACTACGGGCTTAGTTGTTGGTTGCAATTCTTCTGGGAACGATTCAGCCTACATCGCCAAAAGCGGGCAAAACATCTTATTCATCGACATATTATGAACAACGACGCCAGTTTTCATAAATCAGTCCACTCAAGCGACATACGGACAGCTATGGACCGAGGCATCCAAGTTTGCGAACTTTTTGACTTTGTTGTCCTGGAAGTACCGCCGCGCATTATAACGCTTATATGTACGAGCTTTATAACGTCGTCAGAATACGGGCTGGAAGCGGCACTGGTCTTGTTTCTCGTCAGCTTAATCAACTTAGGCATCTCCCTTCGCGCCATGGAGCGGCTTACGCCTTTGTGGGATCAGTCCAATGCTGCCGATACAGCAATCCAACGACAAGCTCAGAATGCAACCCAGGGTTGGGCAACGGCTTCTGCCGGTAACCAGACAGACCATGAGATTGCGTCACATAATGAAATGTTGGGCACAAAATTGTGTCTGGATTTGTACAGGCAAAAGCTTTTTACATTCTTGACTTTTGTTGCAAACCTATCAGGCCAAGTCGGAAGTTACTTAGCTTGGGCCCTTGTTGCGGCATATCTTATCCGCAAAGGCGGTAACGCTGCTTCTTGTATTGTGTTTGACAAATACTGGGATAACATTACAGGTCCGTTGGGATTCTTTGCTTCTATCCCCCAGAAGGTTACACACAATTTAACTGCGGCGCATCAACTTCGTCTGTTATGGGAAATTCCGCCAACTATTACTTATGGTGACGACGTTTTGCAGCCTACCACCGGTGGCATTGAGTTTCAGGACGTTTCATTCACTTATTTGAACCCAAAGACTGGTGAAGAAAAACCGGTCTTCAGGGACTTGACTATCACCTTTGAGGAGGGAAAGACGACGGCTATTATCGGCACAAGTGGAACTGGGAAAACAACAATCCTAGACCTCATCGCAAATTTCTATCCTGTGAATCAAGGTTCCATCAAGTTTGGCGGGCAGGATATCAGAAAGTTGAAACGAGGCGAGTAAGTTCATGACATCAACAAAGCTTATTATCCCACACCGCGGGAACCTCATACTTACGTCCTTGTCACGGTCATAGGGTATCGAAATACGTCACATATCATCAACAGCATCCGGCCATTTTTGATAGCACCTTCGCGCAGAATATCAGTTATTTCAAGCAGGATGCTGAAACCCATGAAATACAGCGGGCTGCTCACGACGCTGTAATTCACGACCATATCATGACAACCAAGGGCTACGACACCGTAGTGAGTGAGAATGGAAGGTACGACTTCTAATAGCGCGTAGGAAAGTAACCGCTAACTCTTTGAACAGAAACATGTCTGGGGGCGAACAGCAGCGGCTCACGCTAGCGCGCACGTTTGCAACTAAGACGCCCATAGTATGCATGGATGAACCTACAAGTGCTCTAGATGTCCCGACAGAAGCCGCAATCAAACAGAACCTCGGAAAATTCTTGGAAGGGAAAACCGCGATCCTTGTTGCGTGAGTCAGCTTCATCTTCTCCCACTGAGAACAATGATTGGCTAATGTGATTTTCCCTTTTTCTCTCATCATAGTCACCGTCTTTCCACAATCATGAATGCCGACAGGATCATCAGATTGGAGAAAGGAGAAGATGGTTACAGTCGGATCGCTGAACAGGGAACGCACGAGGAGCTGATGGCACAGGGTGGCGAGTACGCACAGTTATGGAACGTGGATATGGGTCCTAGTGTGAGTGAGCTTCCATCAGATGCTTCAAAGGACACGATACCTATAGAAGAGTTGCTCTCAAAGGTGGAGGGTGCAAAATGAAGACAGGGGTGCTGACTGAGCCTACTGTGGACCTGAGGTCAAGTGTCATGCTTGCTAGGCTCGTCTCTCTTGATTTGCAATCGTGCAACAGCATTCTTACCTGGCAGCTATGCAAAACTCTAATGTCTCCTGGGTCCACAATGGGTCGAGTTCCAGTCCTACAAGAACTTTTAGCTCCAGACAATTGACTGTTTCACGAGAGCTCCCTTGAGGCAAGCGCCTTCTCTGCCCACGGTATTTGTGCGTTTATGCTCCACAGGCCTTGCCTATTCGTTTTGGGCCTTGATGTCGATTTGCCATTGCTTCTCGGAGCCTTGAGTCCAGCGTGTCGAACAGGTGACTTCCGGGTTACCTTTTGTGAATCCTTGTAGAACAGGAGTCACACTCTCGTCTGGTAATAGGTCGGAGTGATCAATTTGGTTCGGTCGCCTGTCTGTCTGCATCGCAAAAGCGTTTCGAGGATTGTCGCGGCTCTGTTGCTCTGGGCTAGATTCACTGCTTCTATCTGCGCTTCGGTACAGAGGGGTTGTCGGCTTTTCTCGTTATTTCAATGTAACCAACGGGTCCTTCGATGAGTTGATCAGTACGCCCAGTGATGAAAATACCAGCGAATATGTCAACAGAAAGGCAGCTGCACATTCGGAACAGTTTTGGCTCTTTTGATAACGTGCGGGATGCTCCCGGTGCTGCAAGCTCGGCTGCGTCCCTCAATATGTATCTTGATGCTCGCTCCTTTCTCGTTCAATGTGGGCAATTTCCCGAACTTTCAGCCAGACCGATTGGCGACCGGCTACCTGGAAAAGCGGGATGTCCAGAGACGATGTTCAATTGCCTCGTGGCTATATTGTGATTACCGGCGTGCTTGAGGTACAAGGTCGTGAGCTGTTTGTGTACTCAGTACTGGATGGACACTCGTCATCGTCATCAGAACAGGTGACTAAGGACAAATTGAGAGGTTATTTGTATGGGACGGTAGTTCGCTGCGATAGGCAAGAAACATTTAGCTATTTTTGGGTGTCAAAATCGAGATGAATGGAGCTAGGCAAGACCTAGAGATGTAGTGTATGAAGGGTCGGTAGCGCGGCCATCCGACGCGAGACGCCCATGATGGTGGTGTGAAGTTGGAGGAGGACATCCATGCAAAGTCAGCTAGAGAAGTGACAACAAGCCACGTGATTGAATGTCGTAGACGCCTCTGCATTAAAACCCCTCTCCGCCCCGCCATCGCCATGGGACGCGAGGAACGGGATAAGCACGTATGTCCAATGACATTTGAGCTTTCTTGCTTTTTCTACCTTTTAATCCAAGTTTATCTGGCGCATTGGAAGCGTCGGATGCACATCGATGGAACCTTTGCTAGACATGCTGTGTCACCATTACAGAATCACCTAGTCCATTCTGGAGACGGCGTGCATCGTTGTTCCCAACAGATTTGATTAGAAGTGCCATCTCATGCTGCACGATGTGCTCATGTGTTTCAGCAGAGTCGAACTGGGATACGTCCCCACTCTAGCTCACGGCTCAGTGCCTATACAACAGGATCCATTCCCCAAACTGTGTCTTTGTCTCGTATGCCTGAGTCCCCAGCTTGATCTCCACATCCATTGAGAAAGTCAAGCTTAGATCTGGTGAGGGCCGACGTCTAGTTCCAACAAGACACTCCAAGAACTATAACGTCCCTCGACCGGTGATCCCTTCCTGAAGATTGAAGTTGACAAGCAGGGAAAAGCCACTCTTGTGAGCTACAAGATGCCGCATATCTTCTGGATTTTGGCCGTCTTCCTGGCTGTAGCAGGCTCTGGAATTTGGCCGCGGTCATACAATGAAGCAATCTCTCCTCTAAGCGATCGTGTCGAGCTATGGAAACTCACGGCTTCTGAAGCTCTTGGGAAGATCCAGGCGGATAAGATTTCAGTTCAAGAGTATGCCGGGTCTTTACTTGAAAGGATCAAGGCACGCGATGAAGACGTCAAAGCTTGGGCATACCTGGACGAGAAGAGGGTCATGCAGGAAGCAAGACGTCTAGATGAGATCCCGACGGAAAATAGAGGACCTCTTCATGGACTCCCAATCGCTGTGAAGGATGTCATTTACACAAAAGGTTAGTTGAACAACTCATATCCCACTATTATCGAAGCTTACTGTTGTACAGACATGCCTACTCAGTTCAACTCGCCACTGTATGATGGCCATTTCCCCAAGACAGATGCTGCTTCCGTACGAATCCTTCGTCAGGCTGGTGCCCTCATCTTCGGTACGTTCTATATATACTCTGCACACTAGCATCTGACATGCTAGGCAAAACAACTACCACCGAGTTTGCTGCTATCCACGTCGGTCCCAAGACTCACAATCCACATGACCCTCGACGCACTCCGGGCGGATCGTCGAGCGGCTCCGGAGCTGCTGTTGCCGATTTCCAAGTCCCCATGGCCCTTGGGACACAGACAGGCGGATCCATGATTCGTCCTGCATCATTCAATGGGATTTATGGATTGAAACCAACCTGGAACTCTGTATCTCGCGAAGGTCAGAAGATATATGCTCTTATGTATGACACTCTTGGATGGTATGGACGATGTGTCGAAGATCTGATCCTTCTGGCCGATATCTTTGCTCTTCAAGATGACGAAGACGAAGATCGGTCTTTTCAAGGTATCGCAGAGGCACGTTTCGCAATCTGTAAGACGAGCATCTGGCCCATGGCTGGTCCTGGAACGCAAAACGCTCTCGCCCGCGCTGCCGATCTTCTCGAATCCCATGGTGCAGACGTACATGAGCTTGAGCTTCCTTCGGAATTCGATGACGTGCCAGAGTGGTATCGTATTGGGCTTCACACGGAGGGCCGTACCTCTTTCCTATCAGAGTACAGAGTTGGAAAGGACCAGATCGGCCAAGTCTTGATCGAGCACGTCGAGAACTCCGACAATTTCACTCGTAAGACGCAACTGATGGCTAGCGACAGCTTGGCCGGCATGAGGCCTGCCTTTGACAAAATTGCTTCGCAGTATGCAGCTATCATTACGCCTAGTGTACCAGACGAGGCCCCCGTTGGTCTGGAGAGTACAGGAAGCCATGTTTTCTGCGCGATGTGGAGTGTACGTGACAAACTGTGTACGAATCCTACGATGACTAACAATCATATAGGGCCTTCATGTCCCAGTCCTGAATGTGCCAGGCTTCAAAGGTGACCACGGCATGCCCATCGGCCTCTCACTCGTCGCACCACGATATCGCGACCGTCACCTCTTGGAAGTCGGCAGAGCGGTCGGCGAAATCTTTGAAGCCGAAGGCGGTTGGGAGACGAAGATCGAGTGATGGAAAGAGACGGCGACAGTGCTGAGAATGGAAGTAAAAGTAAGGCAAGATGAATGTTCACTAAAGGATGTCGTGCAAAAATTATTTCCAAACTTCCTCATATCATGTTCGAGACCTAGGCTACAGCAACGTCTAGAACAAGGCAGAGTCCTCAAGTCTCTGGAGACAACTGATTGTAACATTTCTATTGAAAGACTCGCAAAGCAGTAGGTATCAAGCTAGAGGTTCATGGTGAGCCGCTGTAGGGTAGTTCCGACTAATGTGGAGCAAGCGTTATGGCAGTGGGGGCTGACAGCCCTTGTACATCTGGGTCATAGTTTAGCAATGTCTGGGTCGGAAGACTCTGACGAGAGTCCAAGTTTAGAAGGAAGCTTTTGCGCGACCTTGTGCTTGTAGACCTTTTATCCTCTACTTCTGCAAGATTACATCGCTGTAAAGGATGATATGGGGGCGACACCGGCGGATGAGGGGCTGATGTGAAATGACGCGGGCGGGGTCTTGATTTTGAGGTAAGTGATCCATCGCCTTCCCCCACTTCGCGTATTCTGAACGCGCTTGACCACGGACGCATTCCACATCAGACGCGTAGCGCGTAACGGCTCAAACGACTGCGGACATTTCGCGTTGGCACCGACATCTCCGTCAATAACGGTGCGGCTGGTACACTTTGCTACACAGTATGATTCGTGATGTAGTTTAAATCGCTAGGAAAAGACAATACGGCCGAAATAGTTGACGAGCAAATCATTCTCCACCACAAATTAAGTTAATTACTCTCAACCAAACGCGACCTCATCCAGTACACCTCAAATCTCCCTAGTTTCGACTTTATGATGCATATGCTCTGGCCTTCATCAAGATACCCTTCTATGTTAGTAGCAATTAGTATGTTTTTATCGTCTCCTGGGGCATAATGTGCGATAACTTACCAGGTTGATCTCTGTCTTAGTCTTAATGGTGTAAACGCTGTGTCGCATCTATCGCTAGTTGATTTCCTTGTTGTTTGGGGGAGCTGGATCAATTTTATGAAAGCTTCCTTCTACGATTAAACTTGCGTTTGGTCCCATGACGTTACCGATGGCGTTCTCAAGGGTTTTTGGGTATGGCATCAAGTCGACGGGTAGCCTTTTGAATACATCTTTACTGACGCTGAAAGAAAAAAAGAAGAAAAAAAAAAGGGTTTCAGGCTTGGAGAGACGTGGATGCAGACAAAATACTGGAGATTGGAAAACCTAAATCGGGAGCGCTTATGATTCGATTAGAAAATTGCTGAAAATTGCTCAGCATTTGAGATGTCAAGTTCTGGTAATTTTTGAAGAACGGCTGCGGACATCAGACATTTATGAACTCGCAGAGATACCCGGGAGCAAGGCACTAATGATACGTGACAAATCACGGGATTGGAGATGCGCCTTTTTTTTTGTTTTTCTTTTGAATTTCACAACCATGTATTGTTTTCTCTTTGCCTGCTAAAACACTGTGTTACCTGTTGTGGGCTTAACATAGGCCAAACAAAGCACCATAGGAAGATCCAGGTCGCCACGCCCTGCGCAAAGTGACTCAGATTCTCACAGGTAGGTATTCTGCAGTCACTGCGTGTCCACGTAATAGGTGACTACATTATTTAAAGATATTTTGTTTTGCTTGTCGCATCATTGCCATATCGTAGCAGCATTACTGTACTGAAACTGTGTTAGCATGCTGATGTTAGCATGCTGATGTTAGCTACTGGGGCTATGTTAACATGGACGATGTTAGCTCTTGAGGAATTACACCATCTCAACGTTAGCATAGATGAGCGTTAATGTCTAACCGATTGAAGCACCGAATTCTATGTGAACATATGCCCTAATTTAATCTAACATTTAGTATCAAGACGGCATTAAATGTCGCATAGCGTCTGAGCATATCATGTTACCATGGTATCCAGTGTTATCATACGCCTCATGTTAGCACAGTCACCCATGTACGCTAGTGCAGCCACAAATGTTAACATGGTCTCTGACATTCAATTACCCACTATGTTAGCACGACTTTGTATGGTACGTTAACGTTGCTGACCATATTAGCACACCATACTTCATCTTATTGCCAGCCAACAACGTACAGGCCAGCATGGTCTATCATAGCCGGATTCCAGTTTCATATAACACAGAACTGCTGTGGGTCGACTCTTTGTCCTGTTTTCTCACCTATACTGCTACCACACACCACTATTTGCTAGCATCAATTCTATTAACACAATTCGACA
>JABEEM010000883.1:0-11382 GCA_013363185.1 Fusarium secorum
CACATGAGCCAACGGGTACTTCTATTCTGAAGTAGTCCCCCCTTCCAGACATTTAACATATATGAGAAGTTGTGATTCTTTATCCTGCTCGGACTTTGAAGTATGCTTGCTCCTAGCTGGTCCATTGCCCACGTTAAACTGAGCGTTATCGACGTCAGCGGCTCCAGTTGAGCCCATCCCTCTAGAATACCACCGCCTTCCACGACAGTGCGAAGCTCACGGCTCTCATCCTTGAAGTAGACATGAGTGCCAATAATTTAGATAGAATTGCATGGCTTAGTAAGTCTTCATCTTAGAATCAACGTCGCCGTCGACCTCGGAGCTTTTGGACATCGCACGTTGGGAATCGCGACTGATATCATCGCTCCTGTATAATTGTTACCGATCCCCAACAGGAGAATTTGACGACTCGAAGAGATAGCTGGGTCGGATAACGTACTGCGCAACGGATCATGGAAGCTTGGTATGTTGCAAGCATCGACTGGAAACCTTCCGGATGGGCTGACGGAAGAAGTTTACAGAGCCGGCTGCTGAGAGCTGGTATTGTTGCTTGTTTAAGATAACAATTACATCATTGAGGCAGTTGAGCTTTATATTAATCATTGACTATTGGTATGCCGGCTCGGATGAGTGCTGTATTGTTTAAAGTTGTGATGAAGATTTTCCAGAGTCAGAGGCCATCCACTACCGTTGAAAGCTAGATCAGCAATAGAAGTAACGTTCAGAAGATCCATCAGACTTTCCCACAGTTTCCCCAGAATCTGCTACAGGACATGAAACTCATCAACCTTTGTCCTCAAACCAGTTAACCTTTACTAGCCAGTTCCCATTACAAGATCCATGTTCTTCGAGTATTTTGGCCATTCGTTTCCTTTTTTATTGATCCACTCGCCTTCTTTATTTTTGGTCCACACCGTTTCATATAGGGTACCATCGATATAATCTCGATGTATCCTCTGAACAAGTATTTTAGTAGCTTTTGCTCCACAATGGCATAACGGATTGATGAGCCATTTGAGGTATCCCATAACATCGGTTCCTCCAGGGTAAACGATATGCTCGTGCGAGGACTCGTTCCAGTTAGCAGATGACTTCATGAGAAACAAGCTGGAGTAGATCTTACACAGGCGAATCCAAGACTGTCCCCCGCGCTCTTGAAATCTTCGACTTCTTGAGCCAACTTGTTCTTAAGTTCTTGACCACTCATTGTTTCGTTGAGCTGTTTTTCGTTTGAAGGCATTTTAGAAACCAAGCCGATTCAACAACTTGTCATGGCAGAGGTGCATCTGTCTATTTACTTCAAGTGGAACGCAGGTTCTTTTTATATGTCGCATAACTACAGCTGAAAGCTGGCATAGCTGAGAGGAGTAATACTAGCCGAGAAAGATAAGAACGGATTCAAGCCATCCTGTTGTAAACCCACACACCCTCATTCCCCCTGGAACTTGACTGGCTGCCTTGTTGAGGTTCTGTTAATTGGTATTGAGGATCCACTTGTTTCCGACTCGGGAGTGCTCACCGACTGTTTCTTCCCTGTGAGGCTGCTGTTCATTGGGTTTTACTGAAGTCGTGCCCGAAATAGTAATACAGCCGTGCTAATCAAAAGCCAGGGCCATCTCAAAACCCTATTCCTTGGCTGGATGGAGTTCCTGGCTTAGTGATTGAATAGCGGATCCTTGAGCAATTCTGATTTTGATAGAAGGGACCTGGCCCGTGGCCCCTGGTGCATGCAGCTGGGCATGCAGGGGATCTAACGTTAGTCACCATGACGATGTGGCTAGAATATTGCGTTACTTCATGTTAAAAGGTGTAGCGTACCGCGGTCAGTTCAACAGCCTCGGTAGCCAGCAATAGGTAGTCGAGAATAGCCCTGGAGAGGGGCCGTGTATTACTGTGAAGTGCGAACATCTACAAGTGGCAATGCCAGCGGAAGCTACTTTGGGCATGTAACCGACAGGTCAAAATTACCTCGTCAAAACTGTGAAGTTCAAAGAGAAGCCACCAAGGATAAAAGTTTGTGTCTTCAAAGGTCCCGCGCATGAAAATACAACAAGGGGAGGTACCTGCTTGCGACTGTCAAGTACACGACACCTCAGTGGCAGGGATGGGACATGAAACAGGGTTCAGCGATCTTACCTGGATCACCGCACAATGTGAAGGCTGAAGTTAGCGCTCCCGCCACCGGCGGCTGGAACAGATTCAGCGGCGCAGCTCCATGTGTGAGTCAATGGTCTGCCAGTGGAAGGCAGGTGCTCGGTCAATAACAAGCGTCTGTGCGCAGCAATCCAGGTCCAGGCCGATTCACTTTTCAATCCTTACAATACACTAACGATTTGGTACCGATCCGATAGGCTCGGAGTCATGTTCCTGTCGTAGTCCCCGGGGTCTTAGTAACATGGCGTATTAGGCCGTGTGATAGCCCTCAAATTGTGATGTAATACTAAGCTCGCAAAGTCGGTACGGCGGCAAAGACAACTGATATCTAAGCTCCGTTCTAGAGACTACTGTACAAGGCCGGATGGATGAAAAGCCGCATATTTCAGGGTAGTCCCGGATCCCTGTACTGCTGAAGTTAGAGGGTAAACCTTGAGGCCTGACATAGGCTTGGCAGTCCATTTAACGGCACATACGTGAAGCATATGGCGAGAGTTCAGGATCGTCGCGTACCACACCAAATGAGGCTCTGCAAAGGAAACGCCAGTCTGACGCCATGCCTTGACGGCCAGCCTTGGTATCTTGCATAATAGACGGCCGTATACAGGAGAAGCATTCTCCATCAAGAATTCTCATATCATACTTCAATGGGGATATATTAAACAGAGTCTGAAGACATGACTTGAGATATATGATAAGATACACGACGAGCCGCTTGACAGTGTCATGCTCTCATCCACGGCGTAATGACGAAGCCAAAAGGAAATGGTACGAGCCTGGACGCAAAGCAGAGCCTCATCCCTCTTGATAGTCCTCCGTTTGTTGTTTCTTCACCGCTCCATGGATGCCTGGTTGAGGACCTCTTGCTAGAATTGACGTGTAACAATGCGGCCAATTGGCGGCTGGAACAGACAGAGCGGACAGCCTGACTCTGGCGTAGGTCGCTCGTAACGAGGCAGCAAGCAAAAGCTCTGGGTGGATGACAGGGGTAGCAACATCGGTGGCATCTACAGAGGCCGACCTTGCAAAGAGTCCACACACATGAGACCTCTGTGTCCTAGGATCCTGTGGCCTCAACTTGGAGGCGCGTAGCTGAGACCAGAAGTGTGGACTGGTACTAAAGTCAGTGAGAACTTTCAGGCTGCAGCTGCATTTGTGACCCAACGGTGTTGTAGGCGTGTAGAGGTGAGATCTAGCAGAACCTGACCTGATCGGGCATTCTAGATAACCATTAACCGAATACTGATGTTCTATGGCGTACGACGCGGCACAAACTGCTGAACATAAGTCTCTTGTATGCACGTGTTATGTATGGCAGGTGGTCAAACGCTGCTTTCATGGACCGTCCGTCTAATGCTGACTGAGTATGTGTATGATTAATCAGGGGTAAGCTGGTGGCCTATGAAACATCTTAGGTTTGCTTATGTTCAAAAGGGGAAGCAGGGTTGGGACAACAGGGCTCGAGATATGCCATTCAAGTCTTTTTCAACCCACCTCCATCAATGCATTATCTTCATAGTTCGTCCTGATGTCACTTGGAAAATAAATAGTTAAATCACCAGTACTTTCTAAAATACGACTCATTTCGAGTAGAATTGACGGTAAGTTTCAATACCCCAGCGAATTTGCGGATCGATCTTCGTGCTCATCTCGACTGCAGTCGGTCATGAGGCTGAGGTCTGAGCGAGTCAGCATAAACACGTTAATTGGTGCCACCAATCAATTCAGTCTGTGATGTAGCTCGTTTTGTGCACGGGAGCTTGGTGCGACTGTGGCATGTGTCACTGGAGCCCTGTGTGCAAGGATGAGACGGCGATGCGCTTCATGGATACGGTTACCGTTAATATACACGCCCAGCCATCACGGAGAATAACTAGGCCGAACTAACGACGTCGACATGCACACTGGCTACTAAGATGCATAAGTCAGACAGCTTTGAGTGGTGCATATCAGCTCTGATGTAGTGAACACGTATAGGCTAACGTTACTAGGTAGTAGCATCGCTACTCAAAGACGCAATCTTGAGCGAACTTGTCGTTTCTGACATGTACTCCGACAGGTCTGTCACCCTTTAGAGTCTCCGAAGTGGAAAAAGAAGGTAACAGGGGAGGCTCTGGCGGTTGCCAAGTACACACCAGCTCATCGATAGGGATACGGTATGAAACGAGGCCCGTCGTCTCGCCCGCGCTGTCATTGATGCTGCGCCCCCGGCGGCTGGAATAGATCCCGGAGTGCAGGCCCATGTGTGATAAGCTAAATTCGATAATCTACTAAGAGGGGTCAGATGACTCAATTGTGTAGGAAGGAAGAGACCCCTAGTTAGGGTAGGTAACTAATAATAGCTCTGTTCACGGCTGCAGCACTCGAACAGGCCTTTACACATCAAATGATATATTGGCCACCGCTGTCTATTCCCATGCTGCTATTCGAAATCTTAATTCTCTCTGGATTTGATGATAGGGCCATTGTGCTGCGTTCCCTTGATCTCCCTATTCCCGTCTGGAAGATTGTCTCTTAGTTTGGTTGAGCCACAGATCATGCTGTCGTACGTAGTACTAGTCGATGATTCGGGATTTGTCCCGTCATGATAGGAGATATCACCATTTACCTGATCACCGAGTCCAAACTGCACACAGCCCCTATATATAACATGTCGCCGTTGAGAGTTGGCTTGGCCACTGTCAGGTCTTGATCGGAGTATTTGCCCATTAAGTTGCAGCCCTCCAAAGGCGACGTGGCCCTCGTGAATAACCGTTTGGTCCGGTGTCTGCTTCATAGTTAATCTCTACAAACACTAAATTGAGCTCACTCATATTACCTCCTGGCTACCATGAGTATATGCAAAGATACTTGGAGAAATCCCATTACTCTCGAGCATTGCACTGACTATGGCATGTATTTCTGCCTCTTGGCTCTTGTAGGTGTGGTCTGATTCATTGCGTGAAGTTGAGCCGGGGTTGTTGGGATCCCGGGCTGAATCCGCAGTGGGCTTTGGGGTGAGAGTCATTAGAAATAATAGATGGCTGGGAATGGTGTAGTGGGAGGAGAATTGAACCAGAGGAACAAAGTATTAAGGACAAGGAGTTTGACTTTTATATTCATAGGTTCAGTTTTGACAGTGGACTACTCCACAGAACTTATCAAGAGAATATGAAACAATAGGGATACGTAACAAGCTAAACGGTAAGGCCTCAATCTCAGGATGGTATCATGCAAGCCACAGCTTTGATCTCTCACACGATGGCCTGATTGTGGGGCTCTAAGTTGACGAAGGGGGTGTTGTTGTTCGAGCGAGTGGCGGTGGTTGTATATTACATACTTGTGAGCACGAATCGAGATATGCTACAGCCCACAGGGATCTGAGATGTTAACGCGAGACGAGAGTTTGCTACTTCAAGATATATTCATTAATATATTTTATAAAAAGGTCTTAAAGTGAAGAAAAATAATACATTTAGAATCTGAAATTAATTAGGAATATTATCTATTTTTCTCCCTTTTCACACTATGTTCCCCTAAAGTAAAAAGGAAAGTGGGTAGGTCTTATGTGAGAGAGAAGCGATGCACAAATGTAAGATTGTGAATATTACCAAGGAAAAGAAAAACCAAAATGCAAGAGGCTGAGAATAAGCAAAAGAGCTCCATTGTGTTCCTATGATAATCGTCGTTTATATCATCGATGAAAAAAAATATCGATTGAGTAAAATAAGAAAACACCAAGGTCAGTGAAGTTGGGTTGTTTGGTGCTGCGATGTTTTCCTCTGATGTTTTGCTCCGAGTACTCCTGAGTGTCTGTAAAGCAGAGATAGTCCTCCGCTGAACCCAGTTGAAGACAGGGATTCTGTACCCCTGGTTCTTGTTTTGTGAACTTACAAGCAATACGCTACAGGCTACATGCTTGACATGTAAGATGCACGCTCGAGAATCCCCTGGAACAACATCCATATCGAGCTGCCTAGAAATGCGGATCTGCGCAATTCCTACTAAGCCACACAGTATCTAATATCACTAACGGCCAGCACACCGCTCTGAAACGATACAAACCCAACACAACAGGTCAGTGTTACCCCTTGGAGTCTTCGAAGCGCAAAGAGAAAACGGTAGGGATAGCGCAGGGTCTGGCGGTCGCCAGGTACACAACAGTTCTTTAATAGGGATGTAACGTGAAACAAGGTTGATCCGTCTCCCGCGGGCTATAGCCAATGCCCCGCTGCCGGCGGCTGGACCAGGTTCCGGCGTGCAAGCCTGGTGAGATAAGCTAAATCGATCGGCCTTTTAGCCGAAGTCCCACTGACGAGCGTCTATATACACGGATCTAGGTTTGGAGCAAGTCATTTTTCAAACCCCCGGGCACCCTCGCAGCTATGATTCCGCGACCGGGAAGACCTAGCTGGCTCTTGAATAAGCGACCTCATGTCCATGTAGAGGTTTTTGTTTTCTCCGCTCTCGAGACAACGAGACTCAGCGGCCTTGTTTGCGAGCACAGAGAGGAGTTGTAGACATTGGTATGGAGACCCAAATTCTGTCGAGATATGAGCTCTGTATCAAAGAAAAGAAAGAAAAAACAAAGCAAGACTCAGTATGAAAAGCCACGACGTCTTTCGGCGGATAGGAAGTCGGTCAGCTTTGAGGCTTGAGATTCAACTGTTGCTGTATTCTATAGGTAGGTAGTAGCACGGCTACGGGTTGAGCACACCGCTACTTAGCAATGTCAACTGAAGCGAGCTTGGGCATGAATACGATAGATCAGTATCATCGAGCGAAGCATGTGAAACGCAAAGAGAAGACATCAGCGTCCTACGCACAGAAGCGTAACGAGAGGAGGTACCCTGAAGTAGTGACTGGGATTTTGCATGAACAAGGGTTCTTCCGTTTCCCCGGAGTGGTCCACAGTTCGGGCCGTAATTTGCGACCCGTTAATAGCATCTGGAACAGGATGTAGGCGCAATTGGTGGCGGGAGATCGTCCAATAATGAGGATCTATTTGAGCTAGCTGAGAACGGTGTTTGTTTTGAATCCTTGTTACATATAATACAACGGGCTGCAAAGGCGGGGCTGGTAGCTTGCAACGTGGCTGGTAAGGCCTTTAAATTGACGATCATGAATCCCTGAAGCGCCACATGCGCCGACATGCTTGGCACTGTAGCGTGCATAATTGGTTTCTGTAATCCTTGATGCCGTTTTGATGAACAAGGGTGCTATGAGCCAAGAATGACGACCAGTCTCTTTTCATGGTCGGTCGCCGAAATGGCAGCAAAATGAGTCATCTAAGGGGCAACATATAACAGAACATTAGGAAACACGGTCGTGAGCGTGTATGGTCTTACATCGACGTATCCTTCCAAGGCGTTTCTCCATCGAAATGGCAGACGTCTTGTTTGTCTATGCAGCAGGAGTATCTGTCAACTCTCAAGGCTATTGTGATCTAAATCGGATTTCATCTTACAAAATTGGGCTTATGACATGTCTTGAGGCTCTGCTTGTCCCTCCCACTAATTTCGGGCACCCGAAAAGTGGCATTCGGGCAGTAGTGTTTGACTCCACATCACTTTAAGGCACGAAGCGCCGAGATCGACAAGAAATAGACATCTCCTCGTATCCACAGAGCCTGTTTTCAACGCCGCTGCCATACGCACTGACCTAAAGGACAAGGCTAGGAAGTGACGACATTCGCATGGTACCTTGTAAGTCGCCTAGGACCATGGCCGTGAAATAAGATGCAGGTGCAAGAAGAACGAATGCTACAGGCCAGAGGGCTTGTTTAAGAAACTTGATCACGTCATGCGTCAAAGCTCACAAACGCTATTGAGAGACTATGTCAGGCTAGCAAAGCCATTGCACGTAGTTTTACATGAATACGATTAGCGTAGCGGGGGATTTATGCAAGTCTCTTCTCGCTTGTGTGCGTGCCGATAACACTAGCACTAGGCCTGTTTCTGGCCTCCAAGTTCACTGACTCCCATCACTGCCAAGAGTAGAATCAAGGTAACGAGAATCTTCAAGTTTGGGTCCTCTGTCAACAAAAAGTCCCCAATGTCTATACAGGATAATCTCTCATTGTTCTATCTGCTTCTGCAAAGCCAACGCCCATTTCGGATCTTGGTGACTCTTTCATTTGCCAGCACATGAGAATCAGCTGTCAATGTCGCGACGTGTCATATTAATACGGGATATCATAAAATGTGGCGCTCTCTTAGGTCCTCTGCTTTGGGAAGTTGACCGCTATTTTGTTGTTGCTTGCGGGGAATAGATGCCGCTTCCCTTAAGCTTTGTCGGCTGGATCATCACTGTGATGAGGCGGTCGCATTGCTGCCTGAGAACTAAGGCGCTATATATCTCAGAATGCTGCAAGGGAATGATGCAAGATACACGGCACTAACTGAGGCTAGTTCTATTATTAGCCCATGTGATTATGCCGAGGGATTGTACATAAAATCAGGCCTAAATTAACTAATTACGTAGCGTTGTAGTATTTGTTATCTGTGCAACTGTCCATGTGTCGGCCAGCAACACCAAAGGAACCCGGCATTTAGGAAGCAATGAACTTGAAGCAATGAACTAACTTCTCAGTGCAACTCTCATGGAAATCTCTAGGTGGCTGCGGGTGTAGGATATGGCTGGGCTTGGATGCGCCTTCCTTGGAGAACATTCCAGAGCCGGCTGAAAGGCTTTTCGCCCTGCGTTTTGCTCCCCTTCCCCAAACAGGATGCTCACAACACCATGATACATCAACGGGACGCATTACCAGGATAGTGAATGAAGATTCTATTCGCTTTATCCCTGCCATGAGTGACTCCGAATCTTCTCACCGCCTCTTCCACGTGGGAGTTAATGTTTGCATCGAAAACTATAAAAGAACCATCCTGCCAACTCCTTTATGCCCTTGCCATCCCTCCAGTCAACTCAACGGTACGCAAGAGCTCCCTGCAGTATCTGATCATCAAGTCAACCGCTTACTTTGGCTCCCGCTTAGCTAGGCTGCGCTTACACCTCTGCCACTGCTCGGACTCGGCAAACATGTGCGTACAGTCTCATGACACAGCACCAGCCTTGGTGCACCAAGAACTTCAATGCCTCTCCTGTTACCAAGGACTCATCCAGCTTGAGCGCGACTCCGAGTGCACTAATTGCGGTAACGAAGGTTTTGCTCGGATATATAGCTTCTCAGCCTCTCTTCATCACCGCGGCGAAAATCCTGATACTAAGGAATTGACGATGTTTGATGTTGCCAAGTTTGACCTCGAAGGTTCTATTTCGTCGATCATGCAAAAACCGGACGTTCATATATCTCCTCAACTCCTTTCGTACACTTCAGTCATCCATTTGCATTCAGCAGGTGACTCCGTCTCTTCTTTCGCCATTCAGCTGCGTCCAAAGTCCGAATCGCGAGGCACTGCTCATAAGAGCTTCCTTGGAAATGATCCAAAAGCAATACTTTGCAGATATGTCCAGTAAGTTGATGTATTAAACCTTGTAGCTCTGGCGCCTAATTTCTTGTTGCATAGGGCCACCCTTCATGTGTTGCGTGATTATACTACATTTTCCGTCGGTTTGAATGGCAGGAAGGAATCATCGGAGAAAGCAACAATCCCATCTTGGACCGAGACTTGGATAAATACAACTTATGCGGACACTGCGCGGGCCCTCATGAGCACATATGACTCTATGCTGCACGAAATAGGCCATGAGCTGAGCCGTGTGAGTCATGAGGGCAAATGCATCAAGTGTGTGACGTTCGGAAAGCTGGTCACTTTACCTTGCAGCCATCTTTTATGCAGTGGCTGCTATCAATCGCTGGTCCTGGAAACTGCCCAGTGTCCCGATTGCGATAGGGAGATCATTGCATGGAACTTCGACATTGAGACTGGCCACTTTCCCCCTTAACGAGCATGTTCTTCGAAAGGATCTCACTGTCTTATTGTTTGTCGATGCCCACCCATCATGCTCATACCACATCATTCAGGCACTTCGCTCCATAACATTTATGAACTTGATCATAGCTTGAGTCCGAGTACTAAGCCATCAATATATACATAAGTCATCGTACCATACTGCAGTCGATCGTCTCCTAGATGTTTTAGTCATTTGAGGGACGTTTGTAAGTCTGATGATCTTGTTGTTTGAAGCAATCCATCGTGCATCTCGTGTGGATTTCAGGTTGTGGCTACAGACTTTTCTTAGAATATACCATAGAAAAGTCATTCTCTCGTGTATTACCGCTTGTGTCATGGAAAACACTAACGCCGGCCGTCGAGACACGCCGTCTCAGTCATGTTGTATTGAAAAGCCTCGATTTGCGGAGTGCGTAGAAGTTTATAGTAACAGTGGACGCTTGTGACAGTGGTCATGAAGGAACGGATATGGGCGTGTAGGGTATGTCAATGAGAGAATACATGACCGATGGGTTCCAATCTATCTCTTGATCTTGATCTTGTATGGCACCTTTTAGAAGTCTGGCAGGGTCACAAGTCAGCTGACTAAACCTTTCCTTCATGTCTCCTCAACACTGGAAACTCCGCTGCGGCATCACCGACTCGAGTTTCCAAGGTTCCCAACGACGCATCTACGACCGAAGAAGCCATATCATTATGAGTGCCCGCGGTAGCGCCATGCCATCGCACAATGATCTTAGGAAATTGTCGTTGGACGTCGCCCAAGCAACTCTGGAACTGCTACTTGACCTAGAATACCTCATAGTGGCTGCTGTCAAGCCTCCGACGACCTTTGACGCCGGGAAAGCCGACGCCAATGAAGCCGCCACCGCGTGCACAAGCGGGCAAACCCGCCAGCATCCCCTCAAAAGCGCTTGGTATCGCGACTAGAATAATTAGCGGATGAAAGTCGACGATGCACGCCATACTAGGTACGGGAGGGCCCTCACGCCTCGATAGCCGCAACACTATCATCTACTCCCTCCAGTCCGCTTGCTACATCAGCGCTCCTGATGGAATAATGATCAAGTTCCTGGTTGAGCCTGAAAATTACACTACAGGTGTTGAGTGGATTCGTACCATGACGTTCGACTCCATCTTCGATCCCCAGCGACCAGAGACCCAAACAACTCAACCAACTCAACGGACGACCTATATTGAGTGAATTGGCTTAGTAATCGCCGACCTCTCGTTGAGTTGATCAACTGAACGCCTTCGTTGAATGGATTGACGTTGAGTTGGTGTGAGGGAGCGATCATGTGACTTTCATACTTTATGAATATTCTCACTTTATGAA
>JABEEM010000884.1:0-13108 GCA_013363185.1 Fusarium secorum
GTGTATTCCTGTTGTGTTCTGTTGAAATCTACCCCTTAGAGGTTTTACCATTTCGGCTGTAATCTTAAAGTATCCCTGCTTGCACGTGATGCCCCAGCACCTGTTCAACAGTATCATTAGTGCCTTGCTCCCGGGTATCTCTGCGAGTTCATAAATGTCTGATGTCTGCAGCCGTTCTTTAAAAATTACCTGAACTTGACAACTCAAATGCTGAGCAATTTTCAGAAAATTTCTAATCGAATCATAAGCGCTCCCGATTCAGGTTTTCCATCCTCCAGTATTTTGTCTGCATCCACGTCTCTCCAAGCCTGAACCCCTTTTTTTCCCCAGCGTTAGTAAAGAAGTTGTATTCAAAAAGGCTAGCCGTCGACCTCATGTCATACCCAAAAACCTTTGAGAACGCCATCGGTAACGTCATTGGACCAAATGCAAGTTTAATCGTAGAAGGAAGCTTTCATAAAATTGATCAAGCTCCCCCAAACAACAAGGAAAATCAACCAGCGATAGATGCGACACGGCGTTTACACCATTAACACCGAGACAGAGATCGATCTGGTAAGTTATCGCACATTATGCCCCAAGAGACGGTAAAAACATACTAATTGCTACTAACATAGAAGGGTATCTTGATGAAGGCCCGAGCATATGCATCATAAAGTCGAAACTAGGGAGATTTGATGTGTATTGGATGAGGTCGCGTTTGGTCTAGAGAAATAAATTCAATTCGTGGTGGAGAATGATTTGCTCGTCAACTATTTCGACCGTATTGTCTTTTTCCTAGCGATTTAAACTACATCGGAGATGTCGGTGCCGACGCGAAACGTCCAGTCATTTGAGCCGTTACGCGCCACGCGTCTGATGTGCAATGCATCCGAGGTGAAGCGCGTTCAGAACACGCTAAGTAGGGTTAAAATATGGAGGGGTCGGGACGGCGGTGGATCACTGATCCCGTTATTTAAGATCTAAGGTCAACCATATTACCCCGCATCATCCCTGCGACAATGTCTTGCGAGTGCAGAGAAAAAAGGTCTCACATGCACAAGTTCACGTCAAAGCTTCGTTCACAAATCTGGACTCTCTTCAGCGTCTTCCATCCTCAGACTTTGCTAAACTATTGCCCAAGTATACCGAGACTATCAGCCTCCACTACCATGAAGCTTCCTCCATACATTTACCGCTCCCTACCCTACAGCGAGATCGTCCACTTCCTCTCCCTTCACCTCCTCAACCTCCAACAGCACATGCCTTTCCAGTACTGAGTAGCTGGTGCGTTCTGGAATTCAAGTCCATCCTGCTGCATGAGCCTATAGCTTGGTTGGTAATTGTTACTTTTGCCTATCTTGGGCCAACTCACAAATCGATAGCGATAGTACAAACACGGCTCACGGATCTGCCACAGTTTATGTGGATTGGTTTCGCCAAGGGTCGTGTTGATTTGATCAAGCATATCAAAGTTTCCAACATGGCTCCTCGGCAAGACCAAGGCATTCAAACTTGCGCCGTACGCGATGGTTGCGATCTGACGCAGCGTTACTCAAAAGGATGCAGAGTCCAAATACCCTCATCTAATAGTCATATCGTGTTTTTTGCTCAACCGGTGAATTAGGAGATGCTCAGCTCTCTCCTGCAAAGGTGCTATCAGACTTATGTTTTTCTTATCTTCATCGCTTGAATCGTAACCTGGAAGCACGGCTTTCATCTCCTGCTTTGGTAACGAAGGTCTTCTGTTTTCCTTATTATCTTCGTCACATGAATCGGTACCGTAGGTCTTGCCGTTTCGTAGTCGCATGTTTGTACAACAAAATTCCGAAAATATGGGCGCTGAATGGGTTTAAATTTAAAGAACAGTACATGCAAAGAGTGTTCATTCGTACATGTCGCCGCAATTGGGTTCCTCATTCGTAAATATTCAAGCCGTTGGCTACCTGTGGCCTCTGAGTGGGTCACCGCCTGATGGTGGTTCGTCCGATGAGTACGAGTCGTGAAACAACCGAGTATGCGCGCGCTTATCTCTTCTCATGCGATGGGCACTCTAGTAGAGTTAGAAGAAATGTCATCTGAGGTGAAGGCCCCCTGGGCCTTGTCCAGTTTTCGAGGTCGCAAAGCGCTTGGGGGCAATAACGAGCATGTGTCTTGTCATAAAGCAGTCGCTTTCTATCAAGAAATTGAGACCCAGGCTCAAGTCGAGATGTCTTCAAGAGTGATATGGACGAGTGCATGGGTGAATGCAGCCCGATGTTGGGCTCTGCAGGGGCACTGGCCATGCATGAAAGACACAGGACCGACTGATCCTCTCCAGAGATGAATGGGCGGAGGTAGTCAAGAGAGCAAGTCTTGCTGTTCTGGCTGAGCGATTGACGTGTAAGTACCGATGCTGAGCACGCTTGATGGTCCCCGACAACCGGCAAATAATCAGAATTTCGCGGGTATTCGACTCAAGTCTCACGGGAAGATTTGGAGTGATACCAACCCTGGCCAGCCTGATAGGAGGCTATCATCCAAGGTCAGGAATACGAGACATATCCAGAAACTTCATGCCTACGGCAAGTACAGCTGAACTGGCAAGGCAGCCTTATAGGACCCAGCCTCTCAGGCAGATACGCCACCGTTCTTCCTGTTTCCAGGGGCTTGAAGGGCTGTTTGGTTTGCTCTACATGTCTTTCAACACTACAACGGCTACGGCCTGAGAAGATCGGTGATAATGCATGCAATCACGTCCATTCATCATTCAATATCACTTTATGTTCTGCCTTTTTAGTTTTATTTTTTTTTTAATTTTTAATTATTTATTTTTTATTCTCGATATTATCGCCATCTCCTTCTCTTACATCAATATTCGTCCTCCAACCTCCTCAGCTTCAAAGATCTTGCCAACCGCCTTGCCGACCTCCAAGAGGTGACGACCGCGATATCGAGGTGCGACGATCGACAGGCCAATGGGCATGTCGTGGTCACCCTTGAAGCCCGGGACATTCAAGACAGGGGCATGAAGGCCCTATACAATCATCAGCTATCTTAGATTTCGGAACGAGTTCATCACTTACACTCCACATTGCACAGAAAATATGGCTTCCTGTAATAGTTTTGGTACCACCTAGGGGAAAGAAAATCGTCCTTGAGCGATCTCACTGAGCTAATGGGGTCTCGGTACCATTGCATCCGCTTATAGCACCTTTGAACTTGCATCCTCTGCATGTTTTTCATTTGACCCGGAGGCATCCACGTCTTTGGACGATGCTCCTCAATGCTCTACTGCAGGTCCTTCCAGTAGCCATTCTCCCAAGCCTTTGATAGCGGACTCGTAGTCTTTGTTATCGAGAAACTGATGCAGATCTCCGGCAGTTCTTCCTTTGAATACGTTTTCCATAAGGCCGCTATCTGCCTTCTCGTTGTCATAACGAATTTGTAAGATCTTGTTTATGGTGCCCTTCGTGAGTTCTGCTGGAAAATGGAGCATCTTGTCCACTCTTTGAGGACGTCGAATGACCTCGTCAATCTTTCTCAAGTAATTCGTCGTCAAGAAGATTACGGTACCTTCAGCACCCAATTCGCCGCAGAGCCAAGACTGAAGTGTCTGTTTCTTGATCGGCTGCCTTTCTGACCCTTCAGTATCATCACCACCTCTGTCGGGTTGCGCAGCGCTCAACTGATCAATCTCGTCGAAAACAACCAAAGATTTAGGTCGCGTAGTATTGATCAGTTGCCTGAACTGATCGTCAGTGCTCCCACATGCGTGACGATAGAGTGGGACATCCAATACTGAGGCAATCACATCTGGCATGGCGGTTTTTCCAGTTCCAGGGGCTCCATGTAGAAGGAAAACCCTTTTCCACTTTCTGCCTTCTTTGGCGTACTTGTGTTCTGCATCAAAGAAGTCCCCGACCTCCGTTATCATCGCGTTTAAATCTTCGTGATGGTAGGTCTCTGCCAGTCGCTTCGGTCGCGGCTGATCAACCCACCTATCGTCGTGAGCCGTGTGTTGCTGAAGCTTGTTGTTTTTGAGGTATTTTGCCAGTTCAATTTCCGCAAATCTCTGAGCAGGTTTATTGTTTATCCAGAATGTATATATCAGAAGATTTTCTGGTGAAAATATTAAGACATGGCCGTCGTAGACGAACAGCCTCGGTCCGCGTGGGACCCAAAACATCTCGTCGATGTCGCGCTCCACTGGGTCTGATGCAATTTGGAAGTAACGTGCCATGTTCATGGTCACTGGGCTTTGGTACAAGGTGCAAGAATAGCTGCTCAGCTCAGGCCTACACCTGGAAATCCAGACGAACATTATTCGGCTGTAGATGTCGTGCTCTGGTATCTTTACTGAAGGCAGCCACTCAAAGATAGGGTAGCGGAGCCACCATCCAGCAACAAGCGCGCAGGCCAATCGCCCGTAAAAATTGTTGATGAACGGAGTCATAGCTCCCATGAGGGATGGTGCAAGATACTCAATCATAATGAGAACAAGGTCCGATGAAGGGAAGGTGGATTCGATGGTTGGGTTGTTAAAGAGAATCAGGTAGCATAGCGCGGTCGATTTATTTATGCTGCTGAAATCAGGCTGAGGAAACACTGAACCGCAATGTTTTGTCATGCCGCCCACCTGCAGCGCGGCTAGGGATGGTATCTCGGCCATGAGAATGTCACAGCACATTCCCGTTTCGTGTAAGCTGCCGCCGTAGGATGACAGTAGGGGGTTTGAAAATTGGTCACATCCTTGTTTTTTGGGTATTGGGGCCACTTGAGTGGCCGACGCAAGCATGATAGTCTGGTCGACCCAACAGAGAGATAAATAAAAGTTCTCCTAGGATGTTTTTCCTCCTCATACTGACATGCAATCATTATCCCAGCCAAGGCGCAAACTACCATGCAAACGTCATCACTTCCTAGCCTCATTTCAGCAGCCGTTGCATGGTAGCGGTAGGGGGCTTGAAAACTAACTAAGTTGGGCCGAAACTAGCGAGCAAAGACGTTCATTGTTGGCCGATCTCCTGGCATCAATCGAAACATCATTCAATTTAGCTCCTCTCACGGGAGATTAGCATGACACGAGCCTGAACCTCAGAACCCTGTTCCAGCCACTAGCGGAGGGCGCCATCTTCAACCACCAGATATTTCGCAGTGGCTCGTTTGAAACTAGCTTAAGCGAGCTCGGGCATGTAATCCGATAGGTCAGTTTCACCACATGAAATCCGGGGAGCGCGAAGAGACAACATGTCGGGAACAGGGCAGAGGCGTGTGCATCCAAAGGTCCCGTACATGAGAATGTAACGAGAGGTGGTGCCCTCTGGCGAAAAGTGCAGGACAGCTCATTGACAGGGATGCCGCTTGAACCAGGGTTCATCCGTCTCACCCGAATCACTGCATAACAGGCTGAAGTTGGCGCCTGCCACCGGCGGCTGGAACGAGGCTCCGGGGTACAGGCCCCTGATGAGGTGAGCTAAATTGAACGACCTGTCAATCGAAGATGGGAGACGAACGCCTGTGCGCACCAAGCATGGTCATGGCGTCTTGTTTTTGCAGAAGTTAGAAACTCTGCATAGATGTGAGAGAACTAGCTGGGTTCATCTTTCCAAAATCAGAACAAACATGGCGGTGAGAAGGAAAACAATGTACCCCGTACGTGCGTCACACTCTTCACAGGCTCGGTATCCTTCCTCTCTTCTTCAGCTTTGGTGGCAACGAGACTAGATAGACAAAAAGTTTGAACAGAAGCTCGAACTGATGTAGCTAGCACCAACACAAGGGGCTGCCATCTACCGGCCCTTGTCCCTGAAACACTAAGGTCATGTCTCCCCTCCTGCTTTGGTAATCAATGCCCGATCATACACCAGTCAAAATGGACCTGACTTCGAGGAGGCCCCCGGCAGGGTCCCCGAAGGCAAGCCGGCTGCAGGCCCACCCGGAGGGTAGTCATAAAAAATCCCCTCCATGAAGATCGAAGAAAACCTCCTCTTTGAGATAAAATATCCCTATTTAGGTACTGGTGATAGCTTCAAAAAGAGACCAAAGAGGCATAAGAGGCACAAGAGGCACAAGAGGCCAAGTAAGAAGAGGCAAAAGAAGAAGACCTTGGGGTCAAGCTAGGCGGAGGCTTTTGCCTCGCCTAGGATGACAGCATGTCAGCATCAGGGTCTTGTTACCGCTGGTGAGACCAACGCTTGGTGATCACATGGAACATACATAATAGACCGTGAACAACATCCACGTCGAGCGGCTTAGGTATGTTGCGATGCACACTGGCTACAATGAGGAACAAACTAGATACGTTTCGGTGTCGTACATCAGTGCCGTTTTGGTAGCCTTGTCAAGTATACCGTCATTAACCAACGAGTAACATCGATGCGAGGCGCGCACACCGCTAGCTGATAGTGCCACGTAAGCCAACAGACAGAGAGGCGTAGAATTCGAAACAGACTAGTACACATAGCGGAAAAGTGAGAAGAAAAAAAAAAGAATACGGACGGATAGGGCCAGGGTTCTCAGTTGCATGCGGAGGTCAGATAGCCGTCTGACGCGAGATGGTATTCATGTCTTTAGTAACTTGGTACGTTTTCCCTCATCAGTTTTCAAGACCTTATTCCACAGCTACACCGCTACTTACCGCCCTGATTATATAAAGTGTCCTTATATCTAATTCATTTTGATAATTAAGTCATTCATCTCAATCTACAAACGAATTCAAGCCACGTTATTGATCGTCACTACGAACTCACAATGCCGGTACCTCTCTCCCGCTACGAAGATTCGGACATATTGATCTTTAAACGACAAGATGAACTAAAAAGTGGGATGACAAAAATAGCACTCGAACGTTTCGAATGTATGAGTTAATAATTGCACACTGTTGCTTCATAATCTGACGTTCTGTAGCCATAGTAGTACCAGCTTCCAAAACGCCGACGGAGGAACAGTGGGATCGTTTTAAGATGAAGAATGGTAATGGCTACGAATGCACTGAATTTCTCGTTTATGAGAAACCCCCGTTTTACAAATATCGGGCTGCTGACGGTTGGGCGGCCCTGCTTGGACTGATGACAGTCTATCTTGTCACATCTGGATAGGAATGGTTTGCGTGGTAAATCCTTACCTAAAATCCATCCATAGTTCTTCTTGGCCTTGTTGTTTATGCCTCGAATCAATTCGGAATCTGTCTCTCCCTCATACTTTTACCTTGGTATAGTGACGTATAGGTTCTGAACAACACAGTAATGTTTTTCACGAAAAGATACGCCTGCCCTCGCTGAGCATCCCAGCACGGTACACTTCGACGGGCGAAATCAGCACTTGACAAGTATATAGAACACAGCCACGAGGCTTCGGTCGTCGAAAGATCCACTGAAAAGAATGGTTGCGCCTCATTGGGAAACATCGCCACTGGAACGAAAAGCCGCATGTGTTGTGGTGCTTTGTGTGACAGCCGCTAGCGCTGCCACGACAAGCGTGAGGCTAAAATTGGGCTGCCTGAAATGTTACCCGGCAAGTAAGCGTCACGACCTGGACTCTGTGAAGTGCCAAGAGAGGATACCAGCGATAGGACAAGCTCTGACGGCTGTGAAGTACACAACTGCCCTGCGGCAGGGGTGCGATGTGAAACAGGCTTCAGCCGTCTTACTCGGGTCGCCGTATAATCTGAAGGCTGAAGTTGGTGCTTACGCTACCGGCCGCTGGAACAGATTCGGCGGCGCAGGTCCATATGGATGACAGGAAATCGGCCAAAAAAGAGCGTCTATGCGCAGCAATCCAGATCCAGGCCGATTCACCTTTCAATCCTTACAGTACACTAACCATTCGGTAGCGATCCGATAGGCGCGGAGTCATATTCCTGTAGCAGTTCCTGGGGTTTTAGGATAGGCCGTGTGATAAGCCTCAAGTTATGATGTAACAATAAGCTCGCAAAATCATATTTCAGGATAATCCTGAATCTCTGTACTGCTGAAGTCATGAGAGTCGGTCAACTTTGAGGCCTGACAAAATCCTGGCGGTCCATTTGCCAGCACAAACGTGAAGACTGTGGCAAGAGTTCAGGATCGTCGCATGCCACACAAAATGAGGAAACGTCAACCTGACGCCGTGCCCTGATGGTTAGCATTAATATTTTGTATGATGTAGGGGGCAGTATATAGGAGAAGCAGACTTTGTTCAGTATTTGTATATCATGCTTTCGATGGGATATGCCGAGAAGAGTCTGAAGACATGACTTGAGACATGTGAAAGATACACGATGAGTCGCCTGGCAGTATCGTGCTCTCATCCAGGGCGTAATGAGGCCAAAAGGGAATAGTCCAAGTTTGACCGCAATGCAGAGCTTCATCCCTCTTGATAGTCCTCCTTTTGTTGTTTCTTCACCGCTCATGGATGCCTCGTTGAGGATCCCTTCCTAGAATTGACGTGTAACAATGCGGTTCAATTGGCGGCTAGAAAAGAGGACGGACAGCCTGACTCTGGCGCAGGGCGCTCGTAACAAGGCAGCAAGCAAAAGCTCTGAGGTGGATGACAGGGGCAGCAACATCGGCCGCATCTACAAAGGCCGACCTTGCAAAGAGTCCATACACACGAGAGCTCTGTGTCCCAGGGTCCTGCGGCCTCAACTTGTGAGCGCGTACCTGAGGCCAGAAGTGCGGGCTGGCCTTAGGCCAATGAGAACTATCAAGCTGTAGCTGCATTTGTGACCCAGAAAAGTTGTAGGCGTGTCGAGATGGATCATGATCTTCGAAGCTGTACAAACTCCTGAGCTTGAGCCTTTTGTATGCCTGTGTTATGTATGGCAAGTGGCCAAGACACTGCTTTTAACAACTCCCTGTCTAATGCTGATGAATAGGTACATGATCAACCAGCAAGAAGCTATTGGACTATGAAACATCTTAGGTTTGCTCATGTTCAAAAGGGGAAACAATGTAGGGACAACAGGGCTCGAGATATGCGCTGATGTAGGTACTGGGACACGCCTGGGCTAATGTTACTAGGTAGGTAGTAGCACCGCTACGGGTTGAGCACACCGCTACTTAACAATGCCAACTGAACTGAGCTTAGGCAAGAATACGACAGATCAGTATCATCGAGCGAAACATGGGAAACGCAAAGAGAAGACATCAGCGTCCTGCGCACAGAAGCGCAACGAGAGGAGGTACCCTGAGGCGTCTGCAAAGTACCCAATAGCTTAGGTACCTAGTAGTGACTGGGATTTTGAATGAACAAGGGTTGTTCCGTTTCCCCGGAGTCCTCCACAATTCGGGCTGTAGTTTGCGCCCCCATTAATAGTATCCGGAACAGGATGTAGGCCCGCGTAATTGGTCGCGCGAGACGTCCAATAATGAGGATCTACTTGGTCCGTGTTTGTTCTGAATACTTGTTGCATATAATGCAACGGGCCGTAAAGACGGGGCTGGTAGCCTGCAAAATGGATGTCAAGGCCTTTAAATTGACGATCATGAACCCCTGAAGTGCCACATGTGTCGTCAAGTTCGGCACTGGACTGTGCCAAATTGGTTTGTGTAATCCCTGGAGCCATTTTTATAAACAAGGATGCTATGAACCCCCAATTGCGGGCGGATATGCTCCATCGCAGAGCGCATGAAAATAGAATTTAGGGCTCAAGTTGTGGCTATTTGTCACTGATGAAGGAAGCCTCACGCGGCCGGTACATTTTCATTACCCATTTGACAATTATTCCGCCAGGAATATGATGTCAGCGGTATGAATGACTGTACGTTCACCTTTGCATCACCTCTTGAGCTGGGCTGACGTGTCTCCTGCCGAATTTGGCCTCTCTTATTTGACGCCTGGCTTTGAATCTTGCTTTACTTCTGCCAGGGTATAGTGAGGTCCCCGCTCTCCACCTTTCCTTGTAGCATATTATGTATTTGGGACCGTATGTCCAGTTCGAGAGACTCAACAGGCTCATTTTTGTCCGTCAGCTTTCTCAATTCAAAGCAACCCTGTCCAACGTTTGCAATCGCGTACTGTCCTTCCCGCACATACAGAGTCAAGGCCAACTGGTTGTTATCATTGAACATTCTGTCAGAGCCTTCTTCCCGAGTATATGTAGTCTCTGGCACCGTTTCAAGCGACTGCAGAGAACCTGTAGAGAGACGTTAAGAGGCGGATGGAAGTGCGGAACCTGCCCCCAGACTCACCGTCACGATTCTTGAATACTTTGTACTGATACTTGAATACAGCGGGGCCGTCAATCCTTTCGTCATCTTGGGGTAGAATAGTGAAAAAGTACTCAAGCTCAGCCTCAGTGGCCGAGGCCTCCGAAGGGGCCAGAGTTGCCATCTTCAAAGAGATGACCGGGGCTTCGATCGATGCGATGGTAAACAAGAGAGAGTTGGCACTGAGGTGTATCAATATATATAATAGAAGATTAGAAAGTTTGGTCTGTGGCCGAACCTAATGATCGGCCGTATTCGTGGAGGAATGAATTTGCCGGCACGATCTGCGCAGTGTGGCAGTGGAGAAGATAGAAGCATCATGATAGAGAGGTTTCATAATTTGTGCCAGTTGATGCCATGCATTTAACAATGCTAAGGGCATGAGATCAACAAGCGGTGAAGCAGAATGCAAAGTTCACATGTCATCACATCATTACGAACCGCACCACACAATAATCCCTGCATATAGCAGAGCCTGACTTGGGGAATGGAAGGCCCGAGAATCATAGTGTAGAGGCCCGGGATTCAAAAGGTAAAACACCAGAAGGATACACATATCTAGAAGTTCACGCGGTATTGACTACCATGGATATTGAGGTGAGAATATAAAACACAGCTTCTGAATGGTGCGTTGCATTGGAGTTTCTGGTCGAAGCATGCGTAGTTGTCAACGTCACAAATACCACAATACCTTGGAGGTGGTTAACATCAACGCCAAGCGGGTGGTCAACCTCCCCTCCAGGGTGCAAACCCTATGGCCTAATTATGGGTCAGTATACCCCCAAGGAGTGCTTTGAGAGATATACTGTCTTAGCATGCCGGCCAGTCATGCAGCCGTGTCGGGCCTCATCACAGTGAAAACGCCTTATCTTGACATAACCAAGTAGGCATCAATCGCGCATCGGCAATAGCAAAGAAGCGGTCAGTCCTTGAAGCAAGAAGGCATAAAAGGTACGCTCATTCCATAGCATCTCATAGAAGTTCTCTCACAAGCTTCAAATACATCGTTCACCAATTGACTACAACAACAACCCATTGCGTTCTCAAATCTCCCGAAGATCGGGTCTCAGCACCACAATGGAAAGTGACGACAACCTGTGCCGCGAAGTCAGCACTATACATGACGACAGCCTGTCCCTCGAAGTCAAGGATAGATGTATGGGCAATCAGTCCTTCAAATCCAGTGGCAGTGTGAACTTTATGCCTCTGAAGCCTGGTGCGGCTGGCACATACGAAAACGTAACGTCAGCAGCTGATACATGCTCCATGTACGGGACCTTTTTGAAAGGTACGAATGGATACCCTAAAGACGAGGATGTAATGCTTACCATGTAATGCTGCAGGTAATACTATCGATTGCGGCTTGACGCAAACCAATAATTCTGGATTTGAGCCAAGCTTCTTTTGGACAAATGGGATAGAAGTGGCGTCGCGCTTCGTCCTTCCTCACAATACCAGCGGGGTTCTCTGTTCAAGACTGGGGAAGTATGAATTCCAAGTTTGGACTCTGCAGTATAAGCCTGTTGGCATCATAAAAGTAACGAACTCGGAATCGAGGGAGCAGGCCGAGCTGGCCCATCATGCAGTGCTGAAGATCCGCAACACCGAACAGAGGAATAAATTGATTCAAGCCCTGCAATCCCAAACAGTTACACACTTGCAGAAGACCAATCTTGAGGTGATGTACAACCGTGGCATGGTACACAACCTCTCAACCTTCTCGAAATCCGCACTTGCTGATCTTTATGCAGTTTTTGACCACAAATGGTTCTCAGCACGATACCGTAAAGGTAGAGTCTTTGAGTGAAAAGAAAGGAGTCTACGTGTGGATACATGATGGGATACTCATTGCAGGCGGAGTAGTACTAACCGACGAGTTTCGAGAAATCTTTGGAATTGAATAGAGGAAAGAGCAGTTGATGGAAAATGCAGCGAGGGCAGCTGATGAGATGAAAAAGTGGCAGCAATGGTGCTCAGCGTTTTATTGAGGCAATCGTTGAAGTTGATAGACTTTGTTGTCACAGGTCCCATAACATTGGCATGAGACATAGGATGTTCTTTCATTTTCTTTCAAAAGCTTTTCGGTCGAAAAGGAGAGGTGATAGTTGATGGGCCACAGATATTAAAGCAATACAATGCGGAATAGCCAGCAAACGATGACCAGATGGACAAAACATCTTCAAACGATGGACCTTCCACAATGAAAAGAAAGGCTGCCGGCCTAGAACCGATATAAGCGTCAATGTTGACGAGCTAAATGATATGGATGATGGTTTACCTCTGCTGGCAGTTGTTGGGCAGAAAGGAAAGGGGCATGATTGTGTTGGTCCGCTGGAGTTGGAGGCTTTTGTATCCCAGCAACTGTGTTCAAGGCACTTGGCCTAATCGGAATTATGGAAATCTACCTCGGCCAAGCGTGCCATGAACTGCACATATACGTATTATTCTCGCTTGTGCCGCGAACCCCGAAGAAATAATGGTTTAATGGCCCGTGATTCGAGGCCAATTGTTGTATACTGGACACACAAATTGATGCTCCCGTCAACTCTAGATACTACTTCCCAACCCCACCAGCTCGCGAAACCGTGTTGAGGGGTCGCTGGATGCATCTTTCAGCCGGCGCAAACCCGAGAAGCGATCGGGATGACGTCAGATATTGTCATTCCTGCAGTTTGCCTGAAACGCGTTCCTGCATTGAGTTCTAGGGCTAGAGGAGATCCACTGCCTGCATGTGAAACCTCTCTACAATGGAAGTTATCTGATTTGGTGAAGAACGAGGGCCGTGCTTAGCGAGGTACACCGCTGCAAATGGGGACTCGATGCCACGACCGTGCCGCAGCGGCTGTTAAGCTTGCCTCCTTCCCTTTGTACACAAGTACATCCGTGGCCCCAAAATTTTCAGCTTCTCCACTACAGACCCGCATTCCGTCTACCCTAGTGTTAGTTAGGTTTGCCTATAC
>JABEEM010000893.1:0-69297 GCA_013363185.1 Fusarium secorum
TTATGCCGCTCAAAGAGATACTGATTGCGCAAAAACACTGGTGCTCCTTACAACCTGCACCATCCCGTACCGTACCGCACCGGATCTCCGATGTAAGTGGAGTGATGATAAACAGTTTGCAGGGGAAAAGCGCCGAGTGCGAGTACGGGTTGGTACGGGGTTTGCGCCGCAGACTATAGTCTATAGGGCTTGGAAGTACATATCCTCGGTCGTCGAAGGGATTGCAAGCGGGTGATTGTAACTAAAAAGGAAGCTCGTCGACGACAAAGACAGTCAGTACAGCCAGTAACAAAGAAAAGACTCGAGAGGAGGAACCAATTGTGACGTGCCAAAGCGATATGTAAAGTGCCGTGGTTTTTAACTTATCCTATGAAGATCATAGCTTGTCAGCTTTAAAACCAGCCTTTCCTTACTGGGCAGACACCTCTCCCTCCATCACGTACCTTCCCCTCCTTGAGGTGCAGTACATTCTGTTCCCAACCCCAGCAGCCCCAGCTGTTTCTCCATCTCCATTTCCATCTCCATCCTGCATCTTCTTCCATATCCTTTACCCTTGTCGTTCCAGGAATGCAAACCTCTTTCTAGAGCCAACATCTCCGAGTATTTGTATATATTATCTCTCGTCATATTTCCGCCCATCCGTCCAACCTGTGTTCGCTCCATAACTGAGGCCCGCCGCCCCTCACATCGATTACAACTCGCTTGCCTAGCTCTGTCGAAATTTTTATTGTACAACATTTATCCACAGCTCGACTTTGAAGTATCGTTTCGCGCACCTGTTTCAATAACGCTGGGCTCTTCCGCGCAAGCCCGCAATGTCTAAACGTGCTGGAACAAAGGACGCGGCAGCGCCGCAGTCCGCGACGAACCCAACCCCGCAGAAGGAGCTCTATCCTATGGTGAACTGGAAGTACGATATGTTCCTATATACCGTCGGCAACATCGTCGATATGTTCTTCCGAGAAGTTGTGCCTCGAGGTGCCTGGCGTGTTCCTCAGACTGGCCCTGTTCTGTTCGTCGCCGCGCCACATGCCAATCAGGTTAGTTGTGCATAATCTGGGGGAGCTCGTGGTTAAAGATAGAGCGCACCAGGAAAATGTTGCACAAGACAAGACCAGTACTAACTTGCAATAGTTCGTCGATGCGATTATCCTTCAACGTACCCTCCGTAACGAAGCTAAGCGGCGAGCGTCCCTCCTCATTGCCCAAAAGTCAGTTCACGGCTTCATCGGATGGGGCTCGCGACAAGTTGGCTCAGTTCCTGTCGGTCGCGCTCAAGATGCTGCCAAACCAGCCACTGGCACCATCTACCTCCCCGATCCTGTTAACGACCCAACTCTTGTTCGAGGTATCGGTACAAAATTCGGAGAGGGAGAGGGTGAGGTTCAGGGCATGCTCTTCCTCCCCTCAACCAAGAACACCAGTGGCGCCAGCGTCGATATTTCTCAGATTATCGGTCCTGAAGAGATCCGTGTCAAGCGACCTTTTAAGGGCAAGATCGCTTTGCAACAACTCACAGGTCGTGATGATATCGATCAAGATGGGAACTTCACCAACAAGGACGTGAAGGGTCCTGCTCCAGGTTACCAGGGTACCAAGTTCAAGTTGGCACCTCACATTGATCAAACCAAGGTTTACGAGGCAGTCTTTTCTCGGCTCTGCAATGGCGGCTGTGTTGGTATCTTCCCCGAGGGCGGTAGCCATGATCGCACTGAACTTCTACCTCTCAAAGCTGGTGTCGCTATCATGGCTCTCGGAACCCTGGCCCAAGATCCCGATTGCGGCCTTAAGATTGTACCTGTGGGAATGAATTACTTCCATGCTCACAAGTTCCGCTCACGTGCGGTTGTTGAGTTCGGTGCTCCCTTTGAGATTCCTCGTCACCTCGTTGAGCTCTACTGCAACAACCAGCGTCGTGAAGCCATTGGCCAAGTTCTTGACACAGTCTATCAGGCTCTGAATTCTGTCACCGTCTCTGCACCCGACTACGACACACTCATGGTGATCCAGGCCGCTCGCCGACTCTACAACCCCACCGGCAAGAAGCTCCCACTGCCTGTAGTGATCGAGCTTAACCGCAGGTTATGCATGGGATATGAGCGATACAAGAACGATGAGCGCATCACGTCCTTGTCTGCCGCGGTCAAAGAGTACAACTCACAATTGCGGTACCTCAACCTAAAAGACCACCAAGTCCAATATGCCAAGATGAACATGATCAAGGTCATTTTCCTTTTCATTTACCGATCAATCAAACTACTCTTCCTCTTCATTTGTACATTGCCAGGTTTGATTCTCTTCTCACCTGTCTTCGTAGCGACCAAGATCATCAGCCGACAGAAGGCCAAGACAGCTCTGGCGGGCTCAACAGTCAAGATTCGCGGCCGCGATGTCATGGCGACTTGGAAGATCCTTGTGGCAATCGGTTTTGCACCTACTCTTTACCATATTTACTCGGCCATCATAACTTTCAAGGTGTGGCAAGACCGTCTCTGGGGTTATGTTCCTGAAGGCGTACCGCTGCTGGTGGTTTACTTCGCATTGTGGCCCTTTATGGTTGGCATCACTTTTGCATCACTGCGTTTTGGTGAGGTTGGTATGGATATCTTCAAGTCACTGCGTCCACTACTCCTCTGCCTGACACCAACCTCCAACTACAACATCCACAAGCTACGAGAACGACGAGCCGAGCTGAGCGCTCAGGTAACAGATGTCATCAACACGCTGGGGCCTGAGATGTTTGATGACTTTGAAAAGGCACGACTTGTGCCCGACCTTTACAAAGCCGAGGGTGGCTCGTCCACAACCTTCAAGGCACATCGCCGCAGAGACAGCGATCAGTCCAGTACTGGCTATGAGCCTGAGACCCCACCAGCTCTGTCGCGACGAAGCACGACACAGTCTAGCCGAGCCCTCCCGCGCAACGATTCCTTCAGCAATATTGGCCACGTGGGCATCTTCTCTACACGGCCGCCTTCCAGAGCCCGTAGCAGGTCGAGATCAAGCAGCAGCGGGGGTGGGTTCGGATCTGGTGGGTTCCCTATCAGTGGGTTCACCACGTTGGATTCCTCAGGTGGATTTGATGAGGCGAGTCGCAAGATTCGAGAGGCGATGAAGAATAGGCGACATAAGACAGATCAAGAAAGGACAGAGGGTGACGATGAGGATGACGACAGTGAAGAGGAGGGCTATGATGAGGCTAGAAAGAAGAACGCGTAAGCATTGAAAAGCAGTTGACGGCGAGAGGCAATTATCAGGGATGGGAAAGCTACAAGTAGCTATAGCTAAACATTTTGTATTATTGAAGCAGCTACCGCATAGCATGTTTCTTTTGATAATTTTTGAGGAACATGAGTGGTCTGAATGACACGAGGACAGAGATTATTGACGGAGGATAGTTTTCGGATCTTGACACGACCGTTATATCTCAATCTTGAGTTTAATTAAAACCTTGATTATTCTTATGTAAAGAAAGAGAGAAACCTGGGGCTACGGGCCAATCTAAAGAAGTGTTTTTTTTGTTTGCACAAATGTTGTAATTAATGCTGGGGTTCGTCAGAGCTGAAATTGGAGACCGGGGTTTGATGAACCCTGACGGTTGAAAATGATAGGATCTGATAACTTTTTTGTGGGAGCCGATGCAATATTGCTAATGACGTGCCCATGTTACCAGGCTGTCAGGCTCGGTGATCGGAGATAGACGGGGGAGGCAAAAGAGCGAAGGAATAGAGCGAAATGTTTGGGTTATTTGAAGCCATAGGAGACTCGATATTGGTAATGCAGAGAAAGGCAAACGATCTCATCATTTGAATCATCCTCCATTTCAGTACCTAGGCAGGTAATTATTTGGCTTGGAGCGTATAATTAATTATCTGATCGATCATCTGATTATCAATCAGTACATCTCCAAAAGCTTGCTGGTAACTTATATCCATTACCAATTAATTATTCAAGTGGATCAGTGCCAATCAAACTGTCCCATTCCGAACCGAACCTACGGCATCTGGAGACGTCAACGGCCCTAAAATCTACCGAAAGATCTCTTATTACAACATGACCCTATCATCCTTATCCACACACGGCAATCCCCCTCCCTTTACCTCACCTTCAACCTCCGTAACAGCCGCTACACCGTCCTGGCTTCCGCAGCACAAGCCCGCAAAGCAGAGAATGGCCCTTTCACTAAAGAACCTTATGGGCTCTGTGCTCGGCGGAGGATCTGCAAAACAGGATACCAAGCCCTCGTCTTCGGAGCTTTTCGTCAAGACGGATCCAAAAGTAGACGGCGAGGAATGTCTGCACGACTGTGAAAACTGCTCCGTGAAGTATCCTCGAGGCTTCAAGATTGAGGAGGAGGATGTGCTGTATGGACTTGTCGAGCCTTGGAGTACGCATCTCCTTGTCGGAACAGGCAAGACGGATTGGGTGAGGGATGTGGCGGATGAAAAGGGGAGTGTAATGGAGGCTTTTTCTAAGGCGGCCGAGCCTGCGAATGGGGTGAGTCTTTATCTCGTATGAGTTGATGTATGAGACGAGGGTATTTTGCCTCATATCACCACTCATGAAACTTGATAATTGCGGCGCTAACAATCGCAGAAACTCAAGCTTTCGGCATCCAATATGCCGACTCCTCATGACACAGATGACTACTCTGAGCCCACAACTCTTTTACTACTGCCAGCCTTCAAGCTTCTTCACAATGTCCACCCTCTCAGTGTGCCTCAGATTGTTACCGAAGTTATCAACCGGGCACCGACCAGCACTTCTCCCCTTCACCCAACGCCGCTTCCGGCCTCTCTTCCGTCTCCGGACCCGGCCGCCGGGATCCCGGATGTCTCTCTGAAGGACTGCCCTCACAACGCTGTAATCCTCATGTGCAGTCATCGAACACGCGATGTGCGATGTGCACAGAGTGCGCCGATTCTCAGGAAAGAGTTTGAGCGCCAGCTAAGGCCGTTGGGTCTGTATCGAGACTTGCATGATGAGAGGCCTGGCGGAGTTGGTATCTACTACATCAGCCATGTGGGGGGACACAAGTACTCTGCCAACGTCATGATCTACCGACGGCCGAATGCATTTGGTCTGGATGATCCAGTTTCTGGGCAGCAGAACGGCACAAATGGCGTTGAGAAGAACGGCAATGGCTTGAACGGGTCAGCAGAGGAGAGTGTGGGCGCATCGCAGGGCATCTGGTTAGCACGCGTCATGCCTGAAGATTGCGAGAATTTGATCCGGTATACAGTCTTGAGAGGCAAGGTTGTCAAGCCTGAGCGTCAGCTACGAGGTGGATTTGATCGTGGTCGAGGTGTCATGAGTTGGTGAAAGGCGAAGTGATAAGATATGAAAGGTTCCGGACAGAAAGGTTGATTGAAGAAAATACCCACGGTTCAACATGATGATGGGAGGTTCACCAAGCAGCGATGCTTAACTTTTGTTACAAGGCGATAAACTGCTCAGATGATGTGTATAGAGTATACGACATAGACAGCGCGGACGATTGGTTTCTGAAGGATTAGAGACATTGGGTTACAATCGGACTTTGTCGACTCAATCTTGCTCAGCGTTGTACCGTTGCACTGCGCATCTAACGTAGGCTGTAGCATACGGAGGTAGATTTCGTCAACACGAACGATGAAACCGTAAAATAAAGTCAAAGATACGCCCTCACAAATCCCGCAATTTTATCTCATCCCTCAGAAGTCGATTCCACTGGATCTCGACCCCAGCCAGCCTCAAGCTCTGCAGGCCGCGTCGTCAACCTCCTTGATATCGCATAGAGAACCTCGTTGGAGAAGGGATCTGCGCTGCAACAGACGTATGTACCTGCAGAACAAAAGAGCCTCAGTTATCGCACGTATTGTACTGTATTGTAGACAATGATTGGTGGTGGACAGAATAGGGAGAGTTGCGACTTGAAACAAACGGTGCTGGCTTTCAGGGAACATGCTGTGGGGCATGTGTTTAACTGGAGGTGAATTCTCCGTAGGGGCATTCACTAGTGGAGATGGGTTTCCACGTTGTTTCTCTGCGTTACGCGTCGCTTGTTTGAAGGCTGTGGGTTCAATTATGGAGACGGATAACTCTTGTTTTTGAAAACATGTCATACTGTAGCAGTGTTGATCATAAACCAAGAGTATTATACCAGTAGGCAAGATTATAAGGTATCCAAATAAAGAAAAGACGATATTAGCATAGATGCAAATAATTGAACAACAATTAGAGTTGTTAAGCATAAAATCATAAGTATCCGTAGTATATACATATAAAATGCCACAGCTTGCCATGTATCAATACTGTCCAAGCATTCAGCAGAGAAACATCCAAGACAAGACAAGCTTTTACCCTTCCGCACCCACCCATGTAAGCTTCATCAAGACGATACAGACTATCCCCAACTACCGGTCCTCCATCGGCCACACCGGTTCGCTCAGCTCAAGGCTACCGGACAATGTGGAGAGTCAGTCAACTCACACGCACCATCCTAGCCTCTCATTTTCTCACATTCCATGATCTAACTTAACTCACGGCTGATCACTCAAGGGTCTCTCGGTATATTCCTCCATCACGGTAAAGATGTGCAGAGCTACCAAGGGGGAAAGTGGTCCGCTGTAGCAACAGATATATAACACCACCTACAATCCCGTCAAAAAAAACAGGTTCTTAATCATTCCAGCCCATCATTTCTTCTCTATTCTTGATAACATCGTCCTGGTCTGTGACCTACTAAGTTATCTTTATCTTATATCCTTGTTGTTTGAGCTGGCCTCGTTCGTTATAAAGACTTGAAGTCGTTACCATTCTTTCTCATCCTCAGATCAAGCAACCTTTTCTGTCACTACCTTGAACAACCCGCCAAAATGAAGACTGGTTTTATCGCTTTTGCCATTGCCGCCGTGGCTTCCCTTTCCATGGCTCTTCCTTTTCCTCGTGAGTATATCTCTTGTTCATATTGTCTGACCAGCATACTGATATTCGTACAGAGGCCGCCCCTGGAGGTTTCTTCCCTCCTCCTCCTCCTTATATGAACGGCACTCAGCCTGGAAATCACGGCCACTACGGCGGCGGTCAGAATGGAGGACCTGGTAGTTGGCTACCCATGCCTGGCAACGGCCAACAGCCCGGTGGTAAGTGACTATTATACGGGGAAACTCGAACTACCTATACTGACAATTGACAGTTCCTACTCCCGGACCTACCCCTACTCCTCCTCCCATGGTCCCTGTCCCTCCTCCTTCTGCTTCCACTCCTCCTGCTGTCCCTCAGCCTCCTCCCGCTGCTCCCACTGAGCCCATCGTGGCCCCAACTCCTACTCCCGTTGCCCGCAAGTAGGGGTCACGATGATAACTTCTCGAACAAAGTTTTCAGATACACATATATGATAGTACATAAATAAAGGGATGAGAGGCTTAGGCTAGATTTTTACAGATAAATAGAGTACCGCAAGTTGGCCTCTGGGCGATCAGCCAGTCAGTTGTCTTGATTATGTGTCGTCGTGTATGTAACTCTCGTGCCTTGGAACTTAAATGAAGCGATCATCAAAACATACTTCTTTGGTATTTCGAATTAGTCTTCAGTGACATCCGAAAGACTTCGTTTTGGTTATGAAAAGTGAGAGTTGCCTCATTGAGCGAACTTACAACACCTAGGCCAATCAGAAGAAGAGTCTCCTCAGCAGGGTAAGCTGCATCGAACAAGCCAGATCAGAGTCGTCCTTGAACAGTGATAATCCAGAAGACATACGATTCTCACTTTGGAACAGTTTATCCATGAAAACTCGATGTTGGGCGCACGTTGATCACGTAAACAGAACCAATATGCATGCCATTTTCTTTTCGTAGCTGAATTCACCTCGGGTCTAAACCCTCCCGAACCTCATGACCAATGCTCTGCTAATGTGTCTACATAGAGCTTAGCCTGCGCTGTAGAGCCTAAGAGACGACCGTTTTTATCCCTGGATACCCTCGTGTATTCCGTTATTCTCCTCACGCCCCCAGCGGGTCTCTTCCTAATCTTCAATAGTTCGACTTGTTCCTCCTGAATCAGAAGACGCGCAACTACTCGTTTCATCACGAACGTCGCAAAGATCGCACTTGGCTGCAACTTCTTCGTGATACTTGACAAAGTCATTGCGAAGTTGGACGAATGCGTCGGAGCCCTCCAGCCGGGCCAGCTCACGGCGTCCGCTCTCGATAAGTCCCTTGATTTCGGCCAATTGCACCCGTCTCTTGAAGAGTCTTTTACTGAAGAGATCTTGACTCTTATAACTTGGAAACGGGTAGTACTCGTTGGAATAGGCAAGGAAAGTCTCGAGGTCCTCCAATATCCCGTCGCCAAATTCCATGCGGTCGCGAGGGTCCAGAATGAAATTGTTCCAGCTATGCTGGTCATGTTCTTCAATTTCGAGAATGAGTTCGTCCTTCCAGGTCTGGTAGTCTTGATAAACCTGAAGGTACTTTTCCTCAAGGGCCTTGAGGGCTTTCCTGACACGCTCATGATACTCAGGGCTTGTCTTCTTCAGACCATCAGGCTCGCGGGTGTTCTTGAAGCGGTAAAAGTGAGCATAGGGGAATTCCTGATAACGTGAGATGCTGCTAGTACTCTGGTTGGTGTCAAGGTCGTCGATACTAAGCTTAGATGCCTTCTCGATAAGATCTGGCATCAGGAAACTGGAATTCGCCATTGTAGTGAGTTGAATATAGTTGTTTTCTTATAAGGATGTGTTGGATATATCTGGAGAGTTGACGAGACTGTGTGGTCAAGAAGGGAGGACTTGGGTGTTGTGAGCCTCTCTTTAAATGCGTACTTAGAGTTACGTGTCATTGCTATCACGACAAGCCAGGTCTGAATGAACTGCAAAGTAAGTGTTGTTAATCAGCACCAGTAGGCAATGACTCAAAGAGCAATGTTTTGCGTTGACGAGCAGAGTGGTTTGATGACTGAAGGCCCTGAACAACAGCCACAACCGGCCATTGTTGTAAGTGATACATGTATGTATTGTTTCATTCACATGCCATACTAGGCCTCCTAATCATAAACGTAGTCTATCTTCCATACAAAATGCATTGCCCATATGCCAAAAAAGGTCATAAACGTATTCCAAAAACACGTAACCCATTCAATGTCGCCATGATATTGCGCCGTAACCCAAACATGAGGGATTCATAAATCAACCATCCAGATATTACCAAGCCGCCCACATTCCACCATGATTTTATGTTGTATCCAAAACAAGTGGCAGTAAATAACCACAAAACCGCTGTGCTCAAAAGTATAAACAAGGAAAAAGAACCACAACTGGGTATCAGAAGCTTTAAAGCGTGAGAGGTGACGGGACTAGTCGGCAATGTCGCGGCTGGAGTTGCTGCTTGATGTGCCGCTGCCTGTCACGCTCATGTGGTTCTTGGCCATAGAGACGAGCTTCCAGATACCGAAGGATACGGCTGCCAAGATGATGAAGAGAATGATGATGATGATGGCGATAACGTCGTTCTTCTTCATGTTGGCGGTTGAAAGTGGGTCAATTGGCGAGAGAGGAGACTTTGGGTCGTAGTGCTGCAATAAGTTGCGATTGTCTTTGTTGTGAACAATGGACTCAAGAGAGAGGTTTCAATCTGAGACAGTTAGTTCAAGGGTCCAATTAGACTAGACTGCTGAGGCTCATGCGGTAGACATACCCAGTCAGGAATTCTGTTGTGGTAGAGTAGAGTTGAGTTGAAGTCCGAGTCAAGAGGTTGGAGGAGAGTCAACGTAGTGCAACCAGATGAACCAATCAATCACAAAGTCGTACAATGGAGAGTCGTTACACAGTTGTAAATGTCCCAAAATCTCTCAATTCTTTATTCAAGAAATAAAGTCGTAAGATTCGTTTCTTAGAAAAAAAATAAACAAGATCAGGAACTGGAATGCGCAGTCTCACTTCACAAACGACCACTCACTCTATTATAAGTCGTTGCCCCGCCACCGTCTTTTTCTTACAGCCAAAAGACAGTAAATGGCAAGGCTGGGAGGGGGGAGAGCTAAGCTCGCTGCAAGGGTCCCGCTGCGGAGACCTTCAGGGGCCTCTGACACGCTGGATCGTCTTTGGTCTTTTCCCAGCCTCGCAGAAAACGTCACCTCGGGACTTTTTTTTAATTGACCGTTGTCGCGTCGAGACGCGTCTGTCTGATTATAGACCAAAGATCATGAAAGGACCCTGCTTGGCTTGCCGCACTTCCACGGAATGAATGAATGCTTGCACAATGCTTGTGGTTAATTCGTTGTGACTTAATTGCACAACCAACACGCTCCCTGATAAAAATGCAGGCTTCAAATACACATGCTACGTGCGCCGTGTTTCTCCATGATATGATGTGAAGTCTTTGTCTTAATACCAGTATTCCGTTCCCATTCCGCGTGTAGACGCATGATAAGTCAAATAGAAAAATAGAAACCCATCCGCGACTTAATGGCCATCACCCATAACGCCGTTCCATCCACAGCTGCATCGAGTATCAGTACAAAACGGATACCTAATACTGCTGCAGAGCTTTCTTCTCGCCCCAATCTCCCCATCCCTCCTGTACAAATTCCCCTAGTTTTCTGTCCCATCGACAAGAGCCTTGTTCTCATCTCTAATGATCTTGACATGGCGCTCGTAGAAGCGGAGCATCTGTATTACTTTTCGTCAGTGAATGCGGCATTGCCAAATCTCCAAATCACTAACCTTTTGTGGGCATTTCTTATAGATAACTTCGGTGTCGTGCTTGGTCTTGCGGCCGTTCTTCCAAATAAGATAAACGATCAACTTGCCACTGCCTTCATCCTCGCATGCATCGATTGTCTCAATATCCTCCTCCCAGGACCCTGCTGGAGGACTCCAATTCTTCGCTGTCGCTGGAGTTACAGAGTTGGCTGGGTGCTCACGTCGTGATCGCTTGGTTGTAGACGTTGCGCTGGGGGTACCATTGGTGGTGGCACGGCGGCGCTTCTTCGTTTTTGATGCTGTCTCATGCTCTTCAAATAGTTTCTCGCGGCCGCCGAATTTTTCGAAGTAGGCGTCGAGGATCTCCTGGGCAGACTCTCTGGGGAGTACACGTCAGACAAGGCCTTGAGCAAGTCATGCGACTCCATCACCTACCTAAGATTCTCCTCAGGCTCCCACGTCAAATCCTTTTTGGCCTCGTAGCCTTCCCACTTGACTTGAAATTGTAGACTTCCCTGCGGCCACGGTTAGTATGTGATATAGAATTGGGCTATTATTCCCTACGTCGTCGTAGACCATGTGCTTTTTGATAGCTTCCACAACAAATATGCAGCATGTGAGCTTTAGCCATTTCAATAGGTTCGCTAATATCTTACTCGTCCTCATCCAAGTCTTCGTCTTCATCACCTTCCTCCTCGTCGGAAGCCGGTTCCGGTTTCATATCGTCGAGCTCATCGACCGCAGCAGCCGAGGTGGACTTCTTGCGGCTGCTCGCGCGAGGAGGCGTAGTGAACTCCCGAACGTCGGAGGATTCCTCGTCACTAAGAGCTGCGCAATAGTCAGCAATGGCAGGATACCAATTGCGCCGAAATTCAGGGCTATATTGTGTGTAGAATCGGCGACGCGATCGCGATACGCCCATCGCTCGTCGCGCGCGACAGGCGTCGGCGGAGGCGAACCACGCAAAAATAATAATAGTGACATACCAGGGGGCATTTTGGATATTTATGATCGCAACGTGCTAGTCTGCGCTGGGATACTTTGTAAATGATTGCAAATTTATGGTGTTGATGATATATTCGAAAACAAGCGGCGGCTGCACCTCAATTCCGCGACTGAAGAAATCACAATCTGTGAAGTGAGGTAGTCGCGCTTCGCTGCAGAGCTACCTAGGTATGACATGCTTTTGGAGGAGGCTGTATCTGTGGCTGTAACTGAGTTGTGGCACAGAGCACGTGACCCTACGAAACCTCTGATGAGGGATGTTTCTCTTTTCCAAACTTTCACTTTCAATTACCTAGTCCCGTGCTACTCTATCTCATCGGCGTGTTACAGTTCTCGCCAAATTGCCGGCTACACTTTGTTTGTTCCACCTCCATCATTGGACTTCCCATTGTCAGCTCTCCAGTTATCTCGCCCCCTGTAAAGTGAGTGGAGGGCAAATAAAACCGACGATTGGAAGATGGCCAATTATAGAATCAAACAAAAGCAAAAGTTGGCTGAATACCTATGCAAGTAACATCTTATTTCTAAGTAAGGGCACACATACCAGTATGCCAACAACTTGATGCCAATCAGCCCTCTTTCTTTTTGTTCATCTTGCCATGACTTGGCAATAAACGCCAGCTTGAACTGCAGTGGATGGCAACTAGTAACAAAGGTTAAGTAGTAGTTTTGGTGCACTGGCGGCTATCATGTATCCAGTGGGTTGAGAACAAGATAGTCTCAGGTTAAGTAGAGCTATTTGCCATCTTGTCGCGCTTGCGGCTCAAGTCAGCGGCTAACAAGAGACAAACGAATGAAGCTCACCAATAAGCTTTGCCGATGCACTGGACATTTCCAACTTTATACCAGAGGCTCTGAGCTTCTCAACATGGAAAGTAAACCCGGCCTGGGACTGAACAGGCAAATGGGGTTGATAGATTCAGCATGGAAACACGTGGAAGTGCGGATGAGAACTGCCGAGGGTTGTATTACCAGATGAAAAGCCAACTCCAGAGAAGCAAGTTGCGTTGCGTCAGTTGAAGTAAGGAGCTGCAGGCTGTAATTAAAGATTGCAAGTAAATGACGACTGAGTGGCTCACTGATCTCTATGTGAGATAGTGCTGCTGCAGTGTTAAAGGGGGTTGCAGAAGCTCACCGTCTGCTAGTCCTATGTCGTGTCTCGGACATGGATCCTATGCCTAATAGCAACTCCATGGTCGGTGCCACCCATGCTTCTACTTGAAAAGCCAATCTTGTGTGAGTTCGGGCGCCTAGCGCTCAAGGACTGCCGATGGCAGCGTCCAGTCGGTTCAGAATTTGTTTCCCCAGGCCACCTCAGTCTCTTTGTTCGGGGTTCACAGACGAGATGTTGTTAGCTGCTTGGATCGACAGATGTTTGAACCTTGTACCGGTTTATCTTTTGTGTTTGGTTGAGACATACCCGACACTGGCTTCCTTGCTTTGACTTGACTTTAGCACCTCAGCTTACATAAAGGGGCTGCACTTGGGGAACCAACTGAACCCACTCTATTACGATATGCAGGATTGAGGCGTCATCAACGGCGGGCTGAAAGTCTGATTGACAAAGGTAAGCAGACGGTGGAAGTAAGGGGAGTCATGTAAGGCACGGAGTAGTAGACGCCAGATCCACGATCTGTAGGATCAAGGCCGATCTTAAGGCATTATGTGTTGATCCAATCAATACCTACATAATAATTTTCGCTTTCGTTTGGAAAGGAGCTCGTACCACGGACTGGATCTCAACAAGCTATCAGCCTTTTAAAACTTTGATTGACAGCAATGCAAGTGGAGCTTGTGAAATAATCAACGGTCATGTTGAGTTTACCGTAATTCAGTCACATGGGAATGGAGAGTTAGTTACGGAGCAGGTAATAGAATTTTAGCTAAGACGGCCATAATTTTAGAACGAGAGATTGTCGTATTTATAGCTGCATATCCTCCTCCCTTTTAGCGACCCTGAGCCGATCACCACCAATGCCGACGCCCAAATTGAGATGGCAATGGGACTTTTGATCAAGCTCACACGTTCTCGAAAACGTTCTCTCCAAGAGAAATTTCCAATTGAGTTTGATCTCTACAGATCGCATCATTTCTGAAGATCTTACCGTTGCAACCCCCTGGGACCAGACTGCTCGCCCTGCCCTCGCAGGAACCACAGCGTCTGGAGCATCCATTAGCGACAGTTGCACCTCCCGACGGCGCTAGGACGGACCTCTTAGAGCAGCCCGATCAGCGCTAAGCGAGCAGCGGGAAAGACATCCAGACGGCGGGACGGCCACTAAGCGTCAGGGGTACCGTTGGTGCTAAGAGCGCCAATCTGGGGCCTGGGGGTCTTGGTTGGATCCGCCCCTGAATAGCCCGGAGGAGGAGAGGAGCGAGGAGGCTTTATTTTAAAATGGAGAGGGGGGAAAAAACCAAAGAACAATTAAACCTAGCGGTGCTAAGAGACCTGGCTTCCCCTTTAGTCTCCCGCCGCCTCTAAACTTCCTTCTATTGCCTTAACCTCTCGAGCCTCTATCTTCTTTTCCCTTCATCCTCCATTTCTTTCTTGTTTCTCCCTTCCCGTACGCTCTTTTAGACTCTCTCAACTTCATAACAGACTCCTCACCGCCTCATTTCACTCCTTCAACAATCTTCATGCTCTGTAATTTTGCATGAACGTCCATTGAATTCCCTTACGCCCGGAGGTCTCGGCCCCAATACGCTCGTTCTTTTCTCTTCAACCTTCGCTCGCTACTATACTTATGATTGACGCCTGTAACGCTCCCCAATTGGAGCTGCAGCCACTTTTTACGCTCTTGTAGTTACTGCCTACCGAGACCTTTCCCCAACGGCCACCGTATTTTCGTATCCTTCTCCCCCTAATTTTCGATATTGGGCCCTTCTGATACCTACCTATCTTCAAAATGCCCGAATCTACGCCCCAGACGGCCGACTCAGGAACACCCAAGGCTGGTGCCCCTAAGGACAAGAATTGCCCCTTTTGTGGACAAGCTTTCACCTCTTCGTCGCTCGGTCGCCATCTCGATCTGTATATCAAAGAGAAGAACCCAAAACCCGCGGATGGAATTCACGATGTCGATGCTATCAGAAAGCTTCGTGGTGGCATCACCAGACGACAGCCCCGGGGTTCTCTTGGCGGGAGGCGTGAAGCCTCAACTCCAGTGGGAACGCCCAGGGCACATGTCGTAAAGGATACACCCCTTCCCGAGAACGACGACTTTCAATCCCCTGTTCTCTCCAAGGACAACCAGCTCTCCGTTGATTCGACCATGACATATGCGCCAGCTTTTCAGCCAACATGGGAGGCGACGGGCGTTATGAACGACATCCCGAAACGGGGCAGCTGGGAGAGCGATGCCGCACCCGAGCCACCAAAACGCCCTGGCATGCAACGTACTGTTAGCAAACAGGCCATTCAAAAAGCCCAGTTTGATGTTAAGCAAAAGCTTTCAGACGCTATGGATACAGCCCGTGCCGCGGAGCTCGCGTTAAGGGAGCTCCTCAGCTCTTGGAGAGCAGCCAAGTATGAATTCACGTTTTTTATCAATGGTTTTACATCTGTAGTGCTAACAAGAGGAATAGGGTACAACTTGACAGCAACTCGATGCCATTCGATTTCGATCCCCTATCTCTCGATTTCCCTGCCCTCACTCTTCAATGCCTACAGCCTCCACCGACTCTTTTTTCGTCCACGCAACACCCCACTTCCACATCGTGGTCAGTCCAATCGCCAGGTCACCGCGAATACGAGGCTCTGCGGACTTACTTCGCAGGAGAGTTCAAGGCTTGGAAAGTGACCTGTGCTTCTGCTACCACCGCCGTCATGGACGAGTTCAAATATCCCCCTTCGACAAATAATAATTTCCGAAACCCTCGGGAGTCGATCCGCAAGGCTGAAAAAATGGCCGAACAACTTGAGGCGCAAGTCGATGAACACCTCCAGTCAGCATACGCAGTATGGGAGACTCTCCCAATTCAACGGCAGCAAGAGCTTTGGATTCTGGAGTTAGCCCGGGGTGTGGGAAGAAAACACAAGGAGGCTGAGAAAATGAAGGAGAAGCAGCACAGACTCAAGCAAGAGAATGCCAACCTCAAATCCCAGATTGAGCAACTCAATAAGCTACAGCAACCCAAGGAGTTTAGGCTTGCGCCGCCAGTCACTATTCCGCTAGAAAGGGAGCTGCTTTCCCTTTCTTACGAGCAGGCTGTCAAGGGCGGAAGGGCTGTAGGTTTCTCTATTGAGGATAGTCAACTCGACCTCGGTGCTCTCGTGACAAGATCAATCGAGCGCTGGAAGAGTGTTATTGCTTCTTCAAGGGCCAATGCTGCTGGGATGAACGCTCAGAGGACGTTGGAACAAGCCAGCCAGAATCAAGCCTCTTCCGCTGCTGTCAACGGCACTCAACCAACGCCACAAATCCAGACGACATCTCAGCCACATTTTCAAGCACAACAGCAACAGCAACAGCAGCAACAGCAACAGCAGCAGCAACATCAACCGCAACGACCACAGCTTCCCAAACGGCAGTCAACAACTAGCATTAACGGTGCTCCGAGCGAGCATGCCACTACTTCGGCCTCGACAACTGGTCCATCATCAATTGCCGAGGCCAGTGATCAAGATGCCGATGCAGAGATGGAGGATGATGATAGCTTCGCCATGGTAAATGCATCTCCAGTCAAGCCTCAACCACCTGTCCAGCAACAAACAACTCTAGAAGTACCACGAACACGGCCTACCCAACAACAGCAACAACAGATGCAGCAACAACAACGTGCAGCAGCACAGTTTATGATGCCCAACGGAACTGGGAGCCCTATCAACCGAAACGCCATTAACATGAGTCGTTCGATGCCAAATATGAATATGGCGATGCAAAATGGAGCAATGCATGGTGCAGACATGGCCATGGCTATGCAGGGGGTACGCGGGGATGCTATGTTTTTAGAATAGCACAATGATTTCAGTTGGGTGGCCAAAGTTGAGAATCACAATAGCTGATTGGCTAACAAAAAAATGTATATAACTAATGACGAAGACTCAGAGCTAGATACAACCTGCTCATGATTCAATAATATGACCAATTCGGAGAGCTGACTATCTCTTTTGCTTCGTTCTCGTGGTCTTTTGCCATATTTAGACATTTCTACCAATGAGTTTATCTGTGGCTGTGCTCACTCAAGAATAAATGGAATGCCTGACTGAAAATTTACCCCGCGATTGTGGCGCTCAAACCAATGGATTTCTTCTGCCCCTCCAATGCCCTGACTGTTTCCACTGACTCACCACATCCATCACAGCTTGACTCAATTTGCCGGCAGCAGAGACTTAAATCAGGAACTGCCGCCTGATTTGGAGATCTGCCATTTCAATTATCCCCACCGCGAAACGAGACGCAATCATGGCCGACGCTGCTGCCCCCCCGACCGAGCAGGTCTCCAACCTGCACCTCGATGAGGTAACTGGTGAAAAGGTCTCCAAGACCGAGTTGAAGAAGCGCCAGAAGGCCCGCCAGAAGGAGGAGGAAAAGAAGAAGAAGGCTGCTGAGCGCGGTCCTGCTCCCGCTCCCAAGAAGGCTGCTGGTGGTACTGAGGCTGCCGAGAAGGACCTCACTCCCAACCAGTACTTCGAGATTCGATTGAGGAACATCAACAAGCTCCGCGAGACCAAGAGCCCCAATCCTTACCCTCACAAGTTCAATGTCACATACGACCTGCGAAACTTCGTCAAGGAGTTCGGACACCTCAAGTCTGGCGAGCATGCCAAGGACAAGATCATCCAGATTGGTGCCCGTGTCCACGGAAAGCGAGCATCCGGCTCCAAGCTTCTTTTCTACGATGTCCGAACAGAGGGCGTCAAGGTCCAGATTATGTGCCAAGCGCAAGAGGTGCGAGAGGGAGCTCCCGCTTTTGATGCTCAGCACGAGCACCTCCGCCGAGGTGATATCATTGGTGTTATTGGCTACCCTGGCCGGTAGGTTACTGACTGCCCTAGAACCAGAACATTTACTAATTAACTGTAGAACTGCCCCCAAGACCAAGCTTGAGAAGGGAGAGGAGGGTGAGCTGTCCATCTTCGCGACTGAGGTCATCCTCCTGACTCCTTGTCTCCATGCCCTCCCTGATGACCACTACGGCTTCAAGGATCTCGAGCAGCGATACCGCAAGCGATATCTCGATCTTATCTGCAACGAGAAGGCCCGTAATGTTTTCATTACTCGATCCAAGATGATCACCTGGATCCGTCGATACTTCGACGAGCGTGACTTCGTCGAGGTTGAGACTCCCATGATGAACCAGATTGCTGGCGGTGCCACCGCCAAGCCCTTCACTACTCACCATAACGAGTACGACATGCAGATGTTCATGCGTGTCGCTCCTGAGCTATACCTCAAGATGCTTGTTGTTGGTGGCCTGAACCGCGTGTACGAGATTGGACGTCAGTTCCGAAACGAGGGTGCTGATCTCACCCACAACCCTGAATTCACTACCATTGAGTTCTATGAGGCCTACGCCGATGTCAACGATCTGATGGACACCACTGAGGACATGGTTTCTGGCCTTGTCAAGTACCTCACCGGTGGCTACAAGACCACCTTCCACACCCAGACCGGCGAGAAGTACGAGGTCAACTGGGAAAAGCCCTGGCCCCGATATGAGATGATTCCCACCCTGGAGGAGGCTACCGGAGAGAAGTTCCCTCCTGGTGACCAGCTCCACACACAAGAGACCAACGAGTTCCTCAAGAAGATCCTCAAGAAGATGAACCTGGAGTGCACACCTCCTCTCACCAACGCCCGCATGATTGACAAACTGGTTGGTGAGTTCATCGAGGAGAAGTGTGTCAACCCCTCTTTCATCACTGGTCACCCTCAAGTCATGAGCCCTCTTGCCAAGTACCACCGTGAGATTCCCGGTCTGTGCGAGCGTTTCGAGGCCTTCGTTTGCAAGAAGGAGATTGCCAATGCCTACACTGAGTTGAACGATCCCTTTGACCAGCGTCTGCGTTTTGAGGAGCAGGCTCGCCAGAAGGACCAGGGTGATGACGAGGCTCAGCTCATTGACGAGAACTTCTGTACCTCGCTTGAATATGGTCTGCCTCCTACTGGTGGTTGGGGTATGGGTATCGACCGCATGGTCATGTTCTTGACTGACAACTACACCATCCGTGAGGTTCTCGCTTTCCCCTTCATGAAGGATGATAAGCTGGAGCAGAAGAAGCTCGCCGCCGAGGTTGCTGGCATTGAGCCCATGCCCGAGGAGGGCATTGGTAAGTCTGACCACTCCTGAAGCCGAGGACAAATTGCTGACTTATTTGTGTAGCTCACAAGTAAAATGGGAAAATGGGATTTACTGGGTTAACTGATAAGTTGGAATGCATGATTTTACACTGTGACAACGACATAAGAATGGTCAGATTTCCAGTCTGACGGAATTAGAAAGAAAATAAAATGTTTTTATAAACCATGTTAAGAATTCTTCTAAGAGTCGAGTGTGTTCAAGATGTTCATTATATGTGTCGTTTGGCCAGCTTACCAGCCTTCCGTTTCGTTATTCTATTGTTGCTATTGGGTACCATATTGTACAAGAATAATATACATGCTGTTCTTCGGCATCTTACAACGCCGCCAACTCGTTTATTTGGCAGCAGCCTGCTTCAATCGCTGCTCAAGGAGACGAAGAGTGGGCTTGGGAATATGTAGTCTGTGAGCCAAAACCAGAGCCATGGTCAACACACCAAGAGCACCCGCCTGATGAGCTGCAGCGAGGGAAATTGGTACCATATAGATGAGAGTGCTGATGCCGAGGGCGACCTGCAAAGATACAACGTGGAAAAGGCCATCGGCGCCCTTCTTGATGTTTGCGGGGAGGATAGCCTTAACACGTCTCGTGCGTACATAGATGAAGAGCGAGAGAATGGAGCAGAAGGTAGTCACAGCAAGAATTCGGTGGTTCATCTGAACAGTGCTGGGGTTCTCAAGCATGTTGCGCCACCAGAGATCAGACTGGTCCTCCTTACGAGAGTAGAACTTGTCCCAGAGTTCCTGCTTAGGGGGGAAGAGACCAAGACCCATCTTAGGGAATTCGTTGTAGATCAGACCAGCATCGAGACCGGCAACAAGACCGCCAGACATGGCAGTAATGAAGGTCAGAGTAGCAAGGGCGAAGACGACACGGCGCATGGTGCGGAGACCGGGCTGGCTCATAGCACCGATCTGTTTCATGGCTGCTTCGGGGTTCGCGAGCCAGCGACGAGTTCGGAGAACAGTCAAACCAGAGAGAAGCATCCAGGAGTAGCAGACAAAGGCGGTACCAAGGTGAGTGGTGAGGCGGTACTGAGAGACTCGGGGGTGAGAGCCAGGAGCAAATAGGTCATCCTTGAGACCAGACTTGACCATCCACCAGCCAATGATACCCTGGAAACCAATCAATGCAGATATTCCAGCAAGATTCAATGCCATTTTAGGTGTAACTTTGCGGCGGGCGACGAGGTAGGCGGTAGGAATGACAAAGGTCAGGCCAATAAATCGACCCCAGACACGGTGAAACCATTCCATAAAGTAGATCTTCTTGAATTCTCCGAGGTCCATGTGAGGGTTGAGAAGCTTGAACTCGGGCGATGCACGGTACTTTTCGAACTCGGACTCCCAATCTTCTTTGGACATGGGAGGAAGCGAACCGGTGACAGGTCTCCATTCAGTGATACTCAGGCTGTTTTGACGTTAGCTGGCTATTCAATTGGTCTGCAGCAGGCATAGAGAAGCATACCCAGACTCGGTCAAACGTGTTAGACCACCAAAGACGACAATACCAAAAACACTAACAGCGCTGCCGAGGAGCCAGTAGCCCACACCCTTCGGGTTGGACTCAGGCCATGCTTTCTTGGTAGCTTGAGAGACAGAGGGAGATGCGCGGGCAGAGACTTGCTCGGCGATAGTTCCAATTGGCTTGTTGATTGCGGAATCGGCATAATATCGTGATCGGACAGCGCTGAGAACGCGTGAGGGCATGCTCCGGGGACCAGTTCGAAGGCATTGGTTGCAGACAAAGAACTTTGAAGGTCCAGACGCTGTGGCCGTGGCCTGGAATAGTAACCTCCGGAGCCCGGGGGCAAAGGAAGACGCCATGATCGAAGCCAATGTTCACGGTTGAACGATGAAGATCGAGAGGAATCGAATTGGAAGACGAAGACGAAGACGAAGAAGTGGCTCACTTATAGATCATACGAGACCTGGGCCATAAATTCGACATCCGATGTGACTCGGTATTCGGTGCTAGACCTGGTCCGTAGTGGGAAGGCCCCTGGGGTCTTCAGTGGGAATGACCCCACTAGAATCAGCAATTTACAACGTCTATGATAGGCTTATCTCACACGCCAGTTACACTCCATTACACGCATGGGTACGTTTAGTGCCCCGCCAAGGGTCATCTCACCGCCAAACTTTTTTACACGGCAGAAAAGTTGGAAAAAAGTGTTGCTCTGAGGAAGCTGTGCCGATGCCATTCAACCATTTCACGCCGGTCCGCGCAACGCCCATAACTCGATAATTTGGATACCAGCACTTGGTTATAACAATGGGCGGAAGACAGGCTCACGGGCGACCCCTTGTCGCAGCCCCCAAAGCCAAGGCCGGCAACAAGAAGTCCAAGGCGAGATCACAGAAGAATGCGCTCGATGCATTCGGTATCGCACAGGAGAACTTTGCGCCGAAGCAGAAGCGAACGCCTCGAGCACGAGAATTAGACGCTGAAATCGAGCGAAAGCATGGTCGCGACGAAGAAGAGGACGAGGAGGACGAGGAAGAGGAAGAGCCACAGAGAAAGAAGGTCAAGAGACCTAGTCGGCCAACAAACGACGATGCCGATGATGGAAGCGATAGTGAAGGGAACGAATGGCGACTGGGAGGTCTGAGAGATGACGATGAGGATTCGGAGATTGAGAGTGACGATGCGTTTGGCGACAGTGATGAAGACAAGTTTGAGGGTTACACGTTCCGCGGCAGCAAAACAACACAGCGTGAGGTAAGTGTATTCTGTTCTTGAACAGCTGATCCTAGTCTAACACCTAAAAGGACGACGACTCAGAGGACGATTCGCAAGACGACGAGGGTGAAACACTGGGCGCAGATGCTATCGATTTAGCAACAGCTCTGGACCAATTCGAGGAGTCAGACGATGAGCCTGTGCAGAAAGATCACTCCGGATCCTCAGAGTCTGACGACGATGCATCCGACGAATCGGAAGAAGACGAAGACAGTGACGACGACGAGAGTGACGATGAGGAAGCCAGTCCGGAGAAGCTCGAGGCCCTTCAAGGCATGATCAAGGGATATGGGGGTCAAAAGGATGATGAGGACGACAAACCCAAATCAAAAGCCAAGATCAGTCTTGCTGATTTAGGAATGACGGGCATCAACGACGTCAACGTGAAGAAATCCATGAAGCTGATGAGCAAAGAGGAGAAGGAGAAGCGTCCTGGTGCTTCCAAGAAGCTGGCTGTGCCTTTGGCAAGGAGACAACAGGACCAACTTGATCGAAGTGCAGCCTACGAAAAGACCAACGAAACACTGGATCGATGGAACGAAACCGTTAAGCAAAACCGAAGAGCTGAGCATCTCATGTTTCCTCTGCCCCAGAACTCAGCGACTGCCGGTCTTGATACTACCGAGATACAGCCTCTTAATGTATCGAAACCCAGCAACGAGCTCGAGTCTGCTATTATGTCCATCATGGAGCAGAGCGGTCTCACAATGGAAAAGCCACAAAAGCCAAAGGAGAAAGACTATGATGAAGAGGGCAACGAGCTCACCCGCAAGGAGGCTCTTGCACGCAAGCGTATGGAACGTGAACTCAACTCTCGAGAGGCCAAGCGAGCCAAGCGCATCAAGAAGATCAAGAGCAAGGCATACCACCGTGTGCACAGAAAGCAGCGTGAGCGTGATGAAATGGCTACAAAGGAGGCTATGGAAGAGGCTGGCGAGATTGACTCCGAGGAAGAGCGTGAAGCGCAAGACCGCCGACGAGCGCTTGAGCGTGTTGGCCAGCGACACAAGGAGAGCAAGTGGGCCAAGATCGGCTCCAAGACAAAGCGAGCTGTATGGGACGATGATTTCCGCGCTGGCCTGACCGAGATGGCGCGCAAGGACGAGGAGCTTCGAAGGAGAAAGGAGGGCCGTGCTGGTGGTTCTGACGATTCGTCTGAATCAGACAGTGACTCTGACAGAGGCGATGCTTCTCTGCGTCGACAGCTGGCGGCTCTTGAGGAAGAAGAGTATGAACCTCAGCAGGGTCTAATGGGCATGAAATTCATGCAAAAAGCCGAGGCCGCTAAGAAGGAGGCGAACGATGCTCTCATCAAGCAGATCCGACGAGAACTGGATGGCGAGGGGTTTGATGGTTCTGCTGATGAGCTGGAGGAAGTAGGCCGACGCCAATATGGCGCTGCAGATGGCCAGCCGTTCAAACCTGCTCTCGAGAAGTCTACCAAGGTGTCCAAGAAGCGCAAGTCTGAGGATGCTGACGATGACGATGACGACGATGTAATAATAACCACCAACGGTGCTGGTATCAATCCTGCTATTCCCAACATAACATCCCTCTCCGAACCCGCCTCTTCAGGAACCACAGGCGCATGGTCACGCGGTGAGACACGCCGCAAGAAGAAGAGCCAGTCTAGCACAAACATTGGTGATCTCGACCTCACCTCCAACGTTCTTGTCGCTTCCAAACCTAGCAAGTCCAAGTCCAAGTCAAAAACACAGACTGCTGAGGATGCTTCAGACGCCGAATCCGAGACAGACCTTCATCTACCTATGGCGATCCGCGATCAAGAAATGGTTGCTCGTGCCTTTGCCGGTGAGGACGTGGTCGGTGCCTTTGAGGATGAAAAGACAGCTATCGCTGAGGAAGAGGACGACAAGGTTGTCGATAACACACTGCCCGGTTGGGGATCATGGGTTGGCGATGGCGTGAGCGCCAAGGAGAAGAAGCGTCATCAGGGCCGTTTCTTAACAAAGGTTGATGGCATCAAGAAGAAGGATCGCAAGGATGCCAAGCTGGACAAGGTCATTATTAACGAGAAGCGCATCAAGAAGGTAAACGGGTTCACTTTCACTACTCGTCTATACAACATGCTAATACCTTCCAGAACGACCGCTATCTCGCATCTCAGCTCCCTCACCCCTTCGAGTCTCGCCAACAGTACGAGCGCTCGCTGCGTCTACCTGTTGGACCAGAGTGGCAGACTAAGGAGACCTTCCAGGACAGCACCAAGCCTCGTGTGCTCATGAAACAGGGCATTATTGCGCCCATGTCCAAACCTACCATTTAGAATTTTCGATATATACTCTGACTGACATACATACATTGGCGTTTTGAGAATAAAAAGCATCTTTCATCTATATCCTCTGAAATCAAGCTGTGTTCTGTGTGATATCTTGCATCCTGGTTTTGTAAGAGATATCGCATGGCTTGAGGTCAAGCTTTTGAGACCATGAGATGTATGGCAACATTCCTCCCATCTTGTACAGATGTGATTAATGTTGATTGCCCCAACTCATTTAATGAGTAACACATCTCGTCCACGCCGACTTATCTCATTTAACGAGACTTTGTAGAGTCAATCGCTTAGTTTCACGTTCATCTTCCTTTTCACTCGGCATTCGTAGATTAGCACCCAGCTTACGGCTTCACTCATAGGTCTAACGTCCATCTGCCGTTTTCCCGCTGGCAGACAACCCCAAAAGATATCACTTGGCCCTTAGTGTTTTAGAGACTGGCGACATTATTGCGACTACTTCACCAGCGTCTGTCAAAGAAGAGATCAATCTGCGAAAACATTGATTAACTATCCGATCAACCTTTACGTGCCTGAATTCCATCTCTGACCTCGCAGTCCAATGATATAAGCAAGAAAAATCCAATAAGCACAGAGACCTGCAAGGCCATTTCCTATCCCTCGTTTCGTTTGACACAATGAAATTTCGCGAATGCGACTGAACCTCCCTATTCTCCTCCCTGTTTCATTCCAGAGTTTGGTGGAGTGTCTGGGACTCCTGTGAAGCAGGCCTGTCCAGCGGACTGCAACCGCTTAGTAATACAAATATGAAAGTTGACTCGATTATCCGACTGTCTCTTAGCAGATCGTTGTAGCCACGGTTTTCGGTGGCATACCTGGCTATCCAAAACAAGCTTCTTGATGAGACAAGTCACTCGTTGGTAGTCAAAATATGTTTCAAAACATTAGTTAATTGATGATGATTAAGGCATCGTGGGAAATCTAGCATTTAGTTGCCGGGGTCCAAGACATCGGATGGAGTGGCATAGAAAGCCAATGCGATGATGATATAGAGACCCATAAGCATAGCACCCTCCAGGTAGTTGGATTTGCCATCCTGGACAATATACGTAACAACGAGGACAGAAACTCCGAAGGCAACGGTTTGGACTAGGAAGTTTGTCAGTAAAAATTACACAAGATAGAAAAAGGATTAAACTCACAAGTCTCGAAGTGAAGAGTCATGGGGGCACCAATGATCCAGCCAACAATGACGAGGAAGGGCGTGACCAGGAGGGCAATCTGGATAGAAGAACCAACCGCAACACCCATGGCGAGATCCATCTTATCACGGAGGGCGACGACAACAGCAGTGACGTGCTCAGCAGCATTGCCAACAATAGGAATCAAGATCAGACCAATGAATCCTCGGCTAATTCCGGAGGTCTTGACAAGATCGTCGATGCTGTCAACGAGATAATCGGCGCAGACGGTGACAAGAACGGTAGTGACACAGAGGACGGCAATAGCGGCAATAGGTCCAATAGTAGGCTCCTCTGGCTCAACCTCCTCACCATCCTCGTTCTGGTTCTCGGCGTCGAAAAGGTTGCTGTGTGTTCGGAGCTGGAAGACGAGATATAAGACGTAGAGCAGGAGAAGAATGATGGCAGTGCCACGAGAGAGTGTGAGGATGCTCTGGGCCTTCTCCTTGGAGCCACTCTGGTCAAGAACTGCGTAGAGCTATAAAAGTTAGTCGAGTTTTGAGCAGGGTTCAATTTGACATACAGCAGCGGGAATGACGAGCGAGGCCGAAGACAGTGTCATGAGGGAGCAAGTTGTCTGTGCAGTGGCTGAAGAGAAGGACTGCTCTCTGCCATTGCCCGACTCGCCCCGATGAATGATACCACCGAACAAGAAGCACATTCCCATGACTAGAAGAAGGTTAGAGAGAATGCTACCAAGCATAGAGGCCTGGACAAGCTCAATTTCGTTTCGCTGGAGAGCAACAATGCTGACCTAAAGTGCGATTAGTCGTGAGCATGGAGTGAAGCTTGGGGCATCATACAATAAGTTCCACGGCATTTCCAAAAGTAGCATTCAGGAGTCCACCAAGAGTCTCGCCAAGCTTCATCGAGAACTCTTCTGTCGCAAACGACAGAACAGCAGCGAGCGGGATAATAGCGAAGAAGTTGATGGTGAAAACGGCAGTGGAGCCCCAGCCCATCTTGCCAGCGACAATACCGAGAGGCACCATAACCAGGAGGAAGTTGACATAGTCTAAGAAACAGAGTCAGTCGTGTATGCGACCGTACAGCGAGAAGCGCAAACATACTGCTGAGGAGGGTGACCTTGGCGATGTGCCAGGAGTAAGCCAGACTCCTTACAGCAATGTTGCTGTTATCGATACCGGGTGTATGCTTCGAGTCGAAGAGGAACGTCATGGTGCTCGAGTCTCGGCTGAGACTGATATGGCCGTTTCCATTGTGATGACCGAGGGTGTCATTGAGAGCCGACGAGGCACCGCCATTGAGGAGCGGGCTATTCTCGTCGGCTGTATGGTTGTGAGGTTTGGCAGACATGGATCGTCTGATCTGAAGGTTGAAAGATGGAAGAGCTGTTGGTGGCGATCAAGGCACCGACATGGTCAGCGGATGAGTCTTTGATATAATAAACGAGCAGTGAGGAAGCATCAAAAGGCGGAGTAGACGGTTGTGTGCAATAAGCGACGGAATACAAAGAAGTCCTCAAAAGGGCAAGTCTCAGAAGATTGGGGTAGCCTGCATGGTAGGCTGACAATGGGACCTGGCCTGTAGAGCCTAGATCGCTTGGCCTTGTCTCCATGGGGCGGATGCTTTGAGCTTGTTTGTCCTTGACATGGAAAGGGGAACGGACCCTGCTGCGCCATCCTTGATGCGCATGCACAGAGGCAGAGATGCAAAGTGAAGATCATGTCTGAAGCTGGCGCGTAGATAGAATGGCGATCACGGCAGTGCATTTAGGTCCAACTGACAGCGCTTGCCAAGAGGGGGACAATAATGACGGACTTGGAGATGGAGGGAAGACACAGGAACGGGGGAACTCGAGCTGACAGGAGTGAAGCCCGTATTAGGCATTATCGCGTCGCGAATAGACTCACTCTTTCACTCGATATCTTGCACCAGGTGGCAAGGGCCGTGTCCGTTTCCGTGTCCAAAGGAGTAGGAACCAAGATAATTGAAGTTGACGTAGAAATAAGGTTGAAAGAAGGATAAAACAATGTGGGCACGGAGTGGTAGAGGGCAACAGCACATAGGGATATAATATCGTGAGTGGCGCCGCCGCCTTTGAGACCCCCGTGTCAAAGAAGCTAGAAACTAATCTTGCACTTTTGTCTCGTTCTGGCTGGTGTGTGGCACTCTGTGCTCAGATGCAGGGATGGTGACGGTGACGGTGATGAGATGGAGATGGAGATGGAGATGGAGATGGAGATGGAGCAGGTTTAGGAAAGATGTGTAGATGAGGACATGATACCAGGGTATTGGCTGTATGTTTATGTGGTGCGTGGCGGAGGCAAAGGTAGATAGATAGACTTTGAGGAAACCGTGGTTGCTTAAGTGATGCTTTATGATCGAGGAGAGCAAAAAGAAAAGGCTAAATGCAGATGCAGATGCAGATAGACATTTTACTTACAAACCATGATTGCGTCGAGCTTTCTCAGAGCCAATTGATGGAATTGATTGATGCGTGTGTATGCGGTTTAAAGGTTGAACGACCACGGGGGGATTGATTAAGTCGGTCTGGAATGAGCGAAACAGAACGAAACGAAACGGGTAACGAAGCGTATGACGATCCAATCCAACGACAACGTTGGAATAGAGGCAGGTAGACAGACAAGCAGTGTGTTGTCTGTGTCTCTTCAATTCCCCGCTCAACGGAGTGTGTTCGTTAGACAGACAGTCTAAGGGAAGAATAGCGTCGGCGGGTAAAGAGAAGCGGGCGTACTTAAGCTACACAGCCCTGAGAACCTCCAAGACGACGGGTGATGATGCTGTTGATGATGATAGTCTTGTTGAAGGTGGTGGTTGTGTTGCAGGAACGAAGAGAAACAACCCGCGTTGCCCCAGGAGGCCTCCTTCCTTGGTTATGGTCTGGTCTGGGTCTGCGTTACGCAAGGGAAAAAAGCTTAGCTTGGCCCTGGAAGAAGCAGCCGAGCGAGTTGACGTAGGACATGGGTATCCCAAGCGGATCGGCAGGGTTACATCAGCCAATCCCATCCGGCCACTGACAAAAGAAGCGGCAATCAACCGCTGAGCTACCCACTGAGCTGCCAAGCTCTCCACTTTCCAGGGAGAGCTCCAGGTTGTCCTGTCACTGATGCTCAATTATTCGGCGCGACGCTCTAAGCTCCATCGAGAAACTGCCGATTCCCAGCTATCGAGTATCGACGCAGCGACCCAAGAAACAAGTCGTATTAGCTGGTGGCTGAGCAAAAAAGCTTAAAACTTTGAACCTGCAAGTGCTTTTTTCTGTGTCCTTTATCTTTGTCTCTCTGCCATTGTAAATCTCGTGAAAAAAGGGGATTTGTCAAAATTAACGCACCTTCTGAATTAATCCAAAATCATCAATGGTTGTACGCCTCGCAATTCTCCTTCTTCTTGGCATCTTTGCGACCCCTGTTTTTTTGTTTTTATGCGGACAGATATCGTATAACTGCGGATATGCAAGATACATCATTACGAGTGGCTTTATATATCAAACATCATGTAACTTACGCCGGAGTCCATCGGCTTACGACATAATAGACTCCGCCATAATTCCATGCTTTTTTGTTTCGCCTTGCGCAACCGCTCGGTCCTGTCCACTCTTGTCCGACGTTGCCGTGTCGCTGGGATTTACGCTAATGGACAACTCGTCATATGTAACTCCGAGTTAAGCAAGAAGATATGTTACACCGATTCTTAACTTTTTGTCTTGTCTCACGTAGTGTTCTCTCTTCGGTGTGCAGACTACCTTCGTGAGATGACAGTGGCCAGTTTATCATTCTCTCAAACATATTAAAAAGAAACGTCTGTCGCACTCAATGTTTCAGGCATATGCAGACTTCAAACTGCCCCATAATCATTTCCCACTTGGTACTCTCCAAGCTTGTTCACCTCCCAACCTGTCACTCTCTTCCTCTTCTTGGTCAAATTCGAGGCGGTGTTAACAACCCGTTTCTTGGCGATCATCCACATCTCACTCACTTCCCCTTGGCGCAAATACCCATCAAGGGTCGTCATGGCTGCGCCCCAATCAAGCCAGGCCAGATAGTCACCTCCTCAGTACCAGCACGTGGGTTTAATTGATCCCATGTATCCGAGTTCCGGTATCATCAACAAAGGTCACAGGATATTCTGACTCTATCGGACTTCGGGGCTTTTCAAGCTTCGCCTTCCGATATTCGACACGGCTTAAAGGTAACCAATGAAATTCTAACGCGCCCTGTCTAGGGTCTAACATCTGCCTCCCGCCTGTCTAATCTGGGTGAGGTCAGGGAATATCTAACTGTCTTTCTTGCTTTCCTCCTCCATTTCTAACACATTCAAAGCCTGTTCTTTCTGCTCATTCCAATTATACAAAACAAATGTTCCCCTCGAGGTATCGCCATGTCTATGTAAGGTATGTTCAATATTTGTACAAGGTGCTCATCTCAGCACCGACGCTGACGTTTTGGTCGCAACGCAGCCATCTCACTTTCTATTTCTCATCAAATCTGGCCCAGAGCTGTGTCATGATTGTCAGTCATTGTACTCTTGCATTTCACTGTTGTAGACTTACCCGCAGCATACGCCATATACCATGTCCTTGATGCTCCGCCATCGATCCAGTTGGCATCAAACTTGGACTGGGTGAAGAAAGTCCAGGCAGTCGTAGGGTTGACTGTTGCATAGTTGCCATAGATGATACCCTTCCACAGGTTGTTAAACTTGTCGACACGGCCCTTGCTAAAGTAAGTGTCCCATTCCTGCTGAACGAATGTGGCGGTTCGGGCCAAGTTGGACACGGGGAGGATAGGAATCATGTGAATGCCCTGGACTGCCTCAATGGCTGCGCTGAACCATGTTGTGTGGTGCACCTTGTTCTCGAAAAGAATACCCGCGACCTTGTTGCCGATGAAGTTCTTAGGCTGCACGGTGTTGGACGTGGTGTAGTAGTAGTAGTTTTGCAAAGCTCGTGACATGACAGCAAGCTGGAGGTTTGCTCTATTCTATTGTCAGTTGTCTGCGATCACATTGCCTGGGCTGCCCAACTTACCTCGCGACCATGTTAGTGTCCTTAATAACTGTACCCCACATCTTCAGAGCATAAACAGACATCATGTCCTCGGAACTCGATTCTTGGTCCTTGCCATCATACATGGCAGTCAGACCATGAGCCCAACTGTGGCCGTGGTACCAATCGAAGCTTCGCCACACGGGAAAGTACTTGTCGCTGCTGCTCGGGTTCGCATAATCACGGACAAGAGAGTTGACGTAGGCCTTGTTGGCAGCAAGCCATTTGCTATCCATAGAGCCAATATAGGCGGCAGCGAGGACGTGGTAGCCGTAGTGGAAATGGTGATCATTGTAGTAGGTGTTTCCAAAGTCGGATCCTGCTTGGCCTGTCTTATAGGATGCAGATGAAACGACTCCGCCCCAGACGGCTATTCACCTAATTAGCCAACGTAACCACAAGCTTTGGCAAACGACTTACATTCATAGACAAGAGGATAGTTCTGCTTGTTCGAACCGAATCTGGCAAATGCCGTTTGAAGTTTGAGTAAGCCAGCCTGTGCCAGAGCCTTATCTCCTAGCATGTTGTTGATGACATAGATGATGGAACCAAACTTTGCCAGAGCCTACACTGTGTTAGTATATTTCTCATGAAATCTTGACGAGGGAGTTACCTTTCCAGAAAAGTACATCGAGTCTGTGTTAGCCTGTGCGTCCATGTCTTGCGAGACCTCGGACTTAGCAATAGGTGCAATGATTTTCTTCGCATTAGCAGTCAAACCACGGCTTCCTTTTGCTGGATCCCAGGGAGCAAAGCCCATATCGACGGGCAGCGCAGACTCGACCATCGTCCAGGTGGTTCCTCCAACAGCAGTAGCAATACCCTTGGTAGGTGTCTGGAGCGAGTACGTCCTCATCTCCTTCTTGGTTGTAGCATCGAATGAGCTGACGTGGTGAGGAAGAGCAAAGATCCAAAGCTTTCCGGTAGCGTGGCCAGCTTTGGTCCATGTGAAACTGTAAGTGCCCTGCTTGCCAACAGTGTTGCCGCTGACTGTCATGCCAGTGGCATAGATACCGCAGCCGTTGTCGAGAACTGCCTCAGATTGGCCAACCTTGGGATCCTTCGCAATTTGGATGAAGCCATAGAATGGCTTGGTCGAGGAAGCAAGACCGTTGTTGGTGACCTTGAGGGTAAGAGGGTCACCCTTGGTCTTGTAAGCGTACAGACGCCAGGTGGTTCCATCTTCAAGAACGAAGTTGTACTTGCGCACGTTGGACTTGGGATCCTTTGTCACTTGTGTCATAGTTCTGAAGTAGACGCCAGTCTGAATCCAAGGTGTACCACCACTGAAGTACGCAGTCGTGAAGACGCTACCTTGGTAAAGGGGAAAGGTGATTGTTGCTGCTGACTTGCTGTCCTTCCTGAGGTAAGCTTTGGCATAGTGAGCGCTAATAGAGTCCATAGTCAAGACGGTGTCCTTGCCAAGTTCCTTTGCCGAGATGATCATGGACTGGATACCAACAGGGTTGATGTAATATTCGACGGCACCATTAGATTGCACGTCGCCATATGTACGTTGTGACGCCTCGATGTGAGAGATAGACATGCCCCAGCTTGCTGCCGGGCCAGTGCCTTTCGCCCATGTGAGCGAGTAGGGGTAAGTATAAACGGGGGTATTCTGATCACCAAGGTAGAAGTTGGAGTAAAACTTGTTCGTGCCAATAGGGCTGTTTTGATTGATGATGGGCGTTTTGGCAACAGGGTGAGTAGTCTCCCTTTTGAACATCGATGGAGGAGCACTCGTGTCGATGGGGTTGGCGAAGATGTTGGGAGCGGCAGCCATTTTGGAGAGACCTGAGGGTACAGCGTTGCTTGTAGTAGACGTAACTGGCTTAAGCAGACTTGTAGGGCTGGGAATCGAAGTGCTTATAACGGCAGGTTCTGTAAGAAGAGGATTGTATAGATCCGTTACAACGAAGCCTTCGGTATGAGGCTCAACGTCTGAAAGAGTTGGGAGGACTTGAGCTGTGGCAGTAGTTCCAACCTTGCTGGTACTGACTTTGACGCTTTCGGTGACGGGAATAATGTCGTCCTTGTCGTAGGTTGTCAAATACTGAAAAGCAGATGTTTCGATATCTCGCTTGAACTCTTCGTTAGAGTCGTCCCAGGAATCAGCAGAGTCGTCTTGGCCTTGGGGCAGGGCTAGAACTTGTCCCTGGGTTAGCCAAAGAAGCCATACGGGCAAGATGGTGCGGGTCTTCATGATGGGCAAGTAGGGAGTGTAATGCTGCCTTGATCAAGAAGGTCACAACCTCAATAAGACTTGTGAGGCTGAATGAAGCTGGAGAACAAGCTGAAGGGTAGGGGTTCCATGGCTCATATAATATAGCCGCCCTACGCTCCAGGGCCTGCTCCTTTCCTTGAAGCCATCGAATGCGGAAAACCACTAGTCCAGTGGCACCACGACTGATAGAGCTAGCATGCACTTACATCGGAGAATGAAATGAAGTGGACTGTGTCTCGGCGGCACAAACGAAGAAACGCATGTGGCTTACCTGGAAGCTAGACCAAGCCTAGAGTTGACCACCAAAAGAAATGCTGGACTAGCGGGCCAGGGTTGACAACGGGTGGTCGAGACCTAGCAGATGCCAGCGAAGATGGCGTAAGCGAAGAAGGGTAATAGGATTTCAGAAATTGGATTCTCTAGGATGACGTAGGATGCGAATATGATAGGATTCCGAGGTTGTGATGATGATGGGGTTGAAGTTGAAGTTGAAGTTGAACGAAAATGGCTGGAGGAATTCCATCTTTATCTGCTTCCCCTCGAGGAGCCAATGCCAGAGAAGCTTGGCCATGTGCTCTCTCGGGCTATCGCTCTTTCTGACTCTTGGGTATCATTGAAGCCCAGGAAAGAGCATCGTGAACAGTCGAGGCGGGGACCTTTTTCGCATTCCAGATCAAGTGTCTGCGGCGCATGTTCTCAGTCTCACACACAGGGTATGTGATCCATGGCGCGCCGTGATGCACCTCAAAGGGGAAATCGCTTTGATGCTCATCTGTGGCGTCCCCGTGTGCCTGCAGTAGAGGGGCAGAGGGGCCAGTTAATTGCCTAGCGCACGCCGCACTTGGGCATGGGCTGTAGGGTGCTCCTAGTTCCAGGAACTATCGATTCGCGAAGAGTTAGCCTGGGAGACTATTCAAGTGATGGCTTCGGTTGAGCTCGCCACACCTTGCAAAACTAAACGTTGAAATTTGCTTCAGAGTTCAGCTCCGGTGGTTTGGGTGAGCTTTCAACCTTGTGAGTGGACGCCACTTGTATCCTTCATTTATTTTCATGGCTTGCGTTCCCGAATCAAGCCTCAGCCCTGAGTGTTGATGGCTAGGTGGCTTCATAGCTAAAATATTTTATTGTTTTGCATATAATCCGTCCGTCATGCTATTACTTGAATTAAGAAAATTGTCTCTCAGCAGAAACATCACCAGCCTTGCTATGTCTTCGCCTGACAAATATTCGCCTGATGAATACGAAGTCATTTGTCGTCTGTCTGGTGGCCAAATTCTCTTCTCCAACCGCTTCATCGTTGATGTTGCATTCATGAAGAAGGCAACTCGATTTCGAACCGAGACAATCAGTTGACTCCATATGTTACGTTAGAGACCGTTGAGACAACACTTGACTTGTGGTAACATCTACCCAGACACCAGGACGGAGGAGTTCATTAGAAACCGAGACATGATCCAGTGACCAACCGTTCCGGCGTGTCTCAAAGACCCCAAGGCCCAAGGCCATGGGCCTCTAGCCTCTAGCACACTTTATCAATCACGGTGATAGCGTATCGCATTCCAGACCACGGCACAATGCGCTTGGCCATGCCAACCACTACTTGGCAACTCTCTTTTATTGTTTCTTTCTGGTCCAGATCCAAGAATGAACGCCCGCTAAAATGCCGTAGTAAGTGCGCCAGCGATCAGGACATCTTGAGTTCATAATCCCAGCGCATCGTATTTGCCTCTTCCACCCTGCTCAAGAATCTGCCGAAGATCCAGCCGCATGTCTTTGTGCGGCTTCTGCTGCCGGATGGGCTGTTCAGCATGGCCCGCGGACTTCAATGTCTGCTTCGATGCTCGAGGTTCTGCCATTGCTTTGATGCGTTTTTGTTTCCTCTCCGCTTCCTCTTCACTCCGTTCAGCTTCTTTTCGACATCTTCGGATTTCACTACTTCGTAGAACCCATGGCTTGTCAAGAACCTCGGACTTGAATTTGACCCTTTTTTCCCATAGAGTAACCTCTTGCGCAGTGCCTCGTACCTTGGTCATCTTCTCAATGGTGAGTTGTCGCTCGTCTCTGAAAGTAGATAGGCCTCCCTTAACGTCGACAACGCATCCGACATCAATATTTGGGAATGGGTCTGGGGTTTGAGGCGGGTCAATATCTGCTTTCTTCGGAGCAGCATCTCCTTTTGTCGCGCGACTATCATCTTCACCAGAGATTGGTATGGAAATGGTGCACTCGATGCATGCGCCGCTACTGTCATCTATTGTATACACGCGTCGGCTTGCGAATTCGTCAATGGCGACGACTAATCCGACTATGCGCACCCATTTGATGGGTAGATTCCTATAGAAGTAGAAGTTTTCGCCTAGAAGTCGTCAGTCTAGAACACAGTGAAATCATCAGAAGCCTAGGCTTACCTTCAAACCCTTCGTACTGACCAAGGTCATGGATATCGGTTACACGAAAGAGGCACCATTGGTTCACGGTTGGCGCAAGATGAAAACAATACCGAGGATAGATTGGGGGCTTGGCGGATTCGCTCATGGCATCATGATAGCACTCTTCTTCAGCTGAAGGCTAAACCATCATTAAGAATTGCCATATAGAATCGCGCTCTTGCGTATCTTGTTGTGGTGACGCGTTTGAGAGAAGGTTAAACAAGTGAAGTGAGACCTGGCGATATTCAAGGTGGCTTGAGAAGCCCCACCATAGCTTAGTGGACAAAAAGACTGACCCGTGACAACCTCACAGAATCATTGCATAGAGTATTAGTGGAGTAATTGAATTGCTGGGAATGCTTGCCGCAATAAGTCTGAGTATTGTCATAGAATACATCAACGGTTAGAAGTCTTGCAAGGAGGCTTGCTCTGGAGATATGAGGTTCGAGGTTCGAGGTTCGTTAGGAGAACAAGTCTGCTTCATGTCTGTTTGTCGCCATCATGTCCATGATTTTTGTACATAGTACCACCTTCGTTGACTGAGGACTGACACGTGAAAGGAAAGTCATCGGAAACCACGCTGCACTCATACTATTCTGCAAGCTTGATATGAATCATTCAATTCTTCGCAGTCTCTAAATTCTTTCCTTGTCCTAGTAGGGCATCCTAGCCTTAACCTACGCCCAAACACCAAAATTCTTGACCCAATAGCCACATTACGGCAACCCGATGTTGCAATCTACCTGTAGTCTACCGTTTCGATCTCTTCGAGCCCTTCAGACGAGAGGCAGCTGCCTGAAAGGCCTCTTCCGACGGCTCATCTTCAACCGGCCGCTTCTTACCCTTCTTGCCTTTGCCCTTGCTCTCTTTGGCACCATACTTCTCAGCGAGATGGTCTAAGAAGCTCTCTGAGCGATCTTGCTGTCTCTTTTGGATCAGGGCTGCCAGGTCGTCCTCTGAGTTTCCCTTGCCCTTCTTCTTTTTGCCCTTCTTGTCGCCGTCGAAGAGTTTATCGTGGACACCTAGCTCCTTTGCGTAGTCTTCAGCCTCCGTAGCTTCAGCCCGGGCTTGCTTCACACGACTCTCTCGCTTCTTCTTCGATTCTTTTGTGTAGGCCGGGAAGCTGGGTACTTTCTTGCTCTTGATAGCCGTATCGATGATCTCGCGGAAACGTTCGTCGTCCTCCAGAACGTCGCTTAGAATGACTCTCTCGTACAGCGCATCCATGTCGCCTTTGCACTGTTCGTACGCATCGAGCACATCTCCCTTCTCTTCATCAGAGCCTTTGTACTTCTTGGAAAACTTCTCGATCGCATCGCCCGACACAGACTCTTTATATTGCTCTCGGTAGTAGTCGCTCCAGTTGAATCCTTCTGAGTCTACAATCGATTCGGAAGTCGAGCCAGTCTCGTCATACCGTTTGCGACGGGCGGGGTCGGAGAGGATGGCGTAGGCGAACGCGATAGCTTGGAACTTCTCGTGCGCAGCATCTTTCTGATCTTGTGGCACCTTATCTGAAAAATCGTAGGGTCAGCAGTGCTCGTCTCTGTTGTGACCGATTTGACAAACCTGGGTGGTTCTTAAGCGCAGCCTTTCGATAAGATTTCTTGATGTCATCGCTCGTCGCAGTCCTTTCGAGGCTCAAAACCTCATATGGGTCGATAGTGGGAGGTTCGCCCTCCAGCACATCTTCGTGGTCCGACATCCTATCGATATCGTCGATATTGGTTGATCGTGTAATGGAGTGCAAGTTGGATTAAGCTTGAGCTCGTTGCTGGAGTGGGAGACGCGTTGCAACGCGCTCACAAGAAAAGTGTGGGTCCAATGTTAAAGTGCTCTCGGTGATCGGAGTTTACAACCGCCGACCCTTCAGGATGGATCAAAGCTCCCGCATCTAGACATCTCGTCATACCTCATCCGTACATACCTCACATTAAACGATATGGCTACCATAGAACCTGGGAACCACAAGGCCGCAATGGAGCGCGCCTTGGGCTTGGCCAACAATTCCCCTCCCAAGCCCACCAACTTCCGTGTGGGAGCTCTAATTGTGCAGCTAAGCGACAACAGCATCATTGCCGAAGGATACACTCTTGAACTTCCCGGGAATACCCATGCAGAAGAGACATGTCTATTGAAGCTGGCTGAGCAGCATGGAACGGCAGAAGAGAAGTTATCAGACGTCTTCAACACCCCCCATGCTCTCTACACCACTGTTGAACCCTGTTTCAAACGGCTGAGCGGCAAACTACCGTGCGTCGAAAGAGTCTTGCGCCAAAAGTCATGGATCAAGCAGGTCTATGTTGGAGTCCAGGAGCCTGAGACTTTTGTTGGGGAGAACACAGGTCGCAAAACGCTCGAAGATGCCGGTATTGAGATCCACCATGTTACAGGCTTGGAAGATGAGATTCTCAAGGTTGCGACTGCAGGGCATATCAAATCATGAACTCAGTTGTTCGTGTGAGATCAAATTGCTCATTTGTGGGCGTTAACGAGTAATGGATGGCATTGTGACATATTGGATAAATTTGTTAGTTGGATCTGCGATGAGGTGAAGTAGATGGCAAGTAACCCCTATACGTTATCAGAGCATCTGAAGCTAATTGGCGGCGTTCCCTCAGAAATCTGTAGTTTAGTTCTATCGTCAATAGTCAGCGTTGATATATGCTGCGCTGCTCTAAAGGGCTGTCTTCCCGACATGCTCTTTGCGATATAACAGTCATACATTATGTCAGAAGGTCAGCTATCGAATTTGCCGAATTGCATATCATCAATCATCAGTTGACTTATGCACTTCAATGTCAGCCACGATAGTACCGATCTGTCCTGATCGGCTTGCGTTGAGTTCCGCCAATAGACCCCTTGTGCCATGGTATGTTTGCGGTTGCCACGTAGCACACCGGTGATCCATATGTGCAAACGTTGACCAAGATGCTTCCGTCTTTTGTCTTTGATATTGACCTCAGATGTGTAAATTTTCTTCCCTGGACGCACTATATTGCTGCTACGAGAAGCACAGATGATGCCTTCATATGACTAAACCACCAAACTACCATGCACTAAACGTTAACACTATCTTGAACACAGATATTTCAAAAATGGCCTCTCGACATCCCTTGATGAGTCGGAAGCGAAACTCAGAATAAAACCATGCCGTCCAATCTTCTCAGGGTGCTCTCCCCAGAGTGGGAAATTGAACATCTAGATTCTCGCAGGGTCTTTTGTTCACTGCTTAGTACTGCGTCCCCAGGCGTCTTCCATATCACAAATTTAAATGTGACAAATAATATTTACATGACACACTTTGGTGGTCTGTGAGAAGTTGTAAGTGATATGCGTTGTACACAAGTCTGATGGGTTTGTATATCATTCAACATATGCGTTTAGGGAAGAGAGTTATGCTAAAAAAGACAACACGGCCATACCAGGATTTGGACTTCATGTCAAGTTCTTTCTTGAGAGTAACGTATCTAGTGAGTCTCCATATCTAAGATGCACTTGAAATTGGGCGTCAAAATGACCAAAACGAAGATTTTATGCCTTAGCTACCGGCCCTTGTCTCTTCCTCTTCGATGCGGTCTCTTTTCACCACTTCCTTGCTCCTCTCTGGCCTCAACACATGTGACTTGGCACTCAGAGCAGAGTGCCGTAGGAACCAGGAGGGTGTGCCATGTGAAATATTGGCAGCTGGGCTTGAGGTATCGGTTGAGAACCTGCTCCGGAGGTCCGTTCGCAATCCACCATTCGCATATGTCCCAAGCAATTGTATCTATTTCGATCTTGCATACATGCCCCTGGGTGATAAGTCTGTGAGGAACTATCTCTTTCTTGGGGCAGTGGGTGCGTCTGCAGGGGCAGATGTAGAAGCCGCGTTGACCAGTGCACATGGTATTTCTTAGGTTGTTGGGTGCTATTCCCACTCCTGGGGCTTTTGGAGTGTGAGATGGCTGGTGCCTTGATTTTTTCTATATGTACTAGGATCATAAGAAGAGTCTTGAGGTGGTTAATGGGGCTGTTCCTAGGCTGCCCGTTTGTTGAAGTTTGTCTGTGTCTATCCGACTGTCGGTTCTAAGGTATGAAAAAACAGGCACTGACAAGATGGACGGCATGGCGACTATTTACATTGACCAAACTGTGGTTGAATATCATGATAGATTCAGTATGTTTTGCTTGGAGTTTAGAATTATGCGGGAAGCCGAGCATTACTCCAGCTGTAATCGGCGTAGGATACCGAGAATAAGGAACTCAATACATAAGTTCTTACTGAGAATTGCAGTGTTACTAAAGTCTAAGATTCTGAGGTCTTCAACAGAGCAATGGAGAGTCATTTCGGTTCTGAGTTTCATGATGTGGTTCAAGTTACACAGCACATCTATGCGTTGGAGGCCAATGTAAGCAGATGCTCAGCGTAAGGCAAGCAATACCTCAGGTTCAGTGGGCCAATCCCCTTGTGCGATGTGATGAGGGTGCAATTGCTCAAACTCAAACATCTAGCATGTGTTGTATGTTTGGTTATCCGAGCCCGCAGGGCCGGTCTCGCAAATCGCAAATTGTGTGGACGAATTGCTGATTCCAGGCGTACCAAGATCCAGCGGAGCAAGTACAGATCGTAAGGTCTTTGGTGACGGCTGAGCATGGGACGGCTCGCGGAAATCTTGTCCAACAGCGACTGTGCTATGGTTACTATTAGAGTGTATGCTTGCAAGGCAGGAATTGCTATGATTGTGACCTGCATTCAGCCGTAGACGCAAAGATAAGTTGCCTTGACTGTTTTTGGGAATCTATCATATGCCAGCGGGGTGCAAGAGCTCGTTGTGCTATTGGCCTTTGCTCTTGAAAACAGGTGGTCAGGGCTGATTTTGATATCGTGGCTTGGTGGTCCACCTCAAAGAAGCAAACATGCCATGCATCTCGGTAACATGATGGAACTGATTGAAAGGGATTCTGCACTGCCTCAACACAAGATCCGAACATATGGTCCCTGCAAGTGATTTGTGTTTCCAATAGTGAAAAGATGGATGCGATTGTGTTTCTCTAGGGTAAACGGTTATCATTGAAGGTTAACTACCGATAGCTGGAAAGCCTCGTTAGCCCAACGAACTAAGACATAACGAATAACGTCATGGCAACCTTGGGAGGCCGACCATTCTAAGGCTACGACAAGAAAAGCCTTGCGCATGGAGGAAAAAAAGGCGAAATCTACCTTGACTCTTCCCTTTTGTGTAAATTGCATGTTTTCTTTTGTTTGTTCTCTATCAATTCAAGTTGAACCGCTTCAATTATTCCCCCGCGCACTTCGTAGTGTCGGTTAGCTTCAGCTTTGCTCCACCAGAAACGGGTGAGCTCCCTTAGCTGCCGTGATAGTTCTCCCACCAGTCCCTGACAACAACCGACCTCTTTGACCTCTTCTGCAGCTGTTGCCAAGAAGCCTCTTTGCCAATTGGGTAGAGGCAGTGATTAGGTCACTTTTGCCTTCAGTAGATCAGTCACTTCTCAGATAACAAGGCTGTGTCACAGCAAACAAGGTTGTGACTGCTTTGGCTCTGATTCATGTTAGCAAAGAGCCTCTCGATCCTGCCCCGGGTCTTTCACATAAAGCAGGCCAACTCTTCTTCCTCCTCCTCCTCCTCCTAAACTTGCACTCTCACACACTCTCATACCTGCTCATCAAGCCCTTCATTCTTCTCTCATCATCATCATCATCAAGTGACAGTCTTTTGGAGCTTGATTCTTTCCATCAACAATCAGTATCTATATTTTCATTCTCTACACATCGCTCGCTGCCCTTTACATCTTGCTACACTATAGCCCTTGACTATACAAACCTCAGTTCCCATGGCTGACCGAGGTGGTCGTGGTGGGCGAGGTCGCGGAGGCCGCGGTGGCGGACCTCAAGATGGCCGTGGCGGTGGCCGCGGCGGCCCTTCTGGTTTCTCTGACTCTCGAGGTGGAAGAGGACGAGGTGATGGCTTCCAGGGCAGAGGTCGCGGTGATGGAGGCCGTGGTGACTACCGAGGCGGCTTCAGCGGCCCTAGAGGCGGTCGCGGAGGCTACGATCGTGGAAGAGGAGGACCACGAGGTGGTCGTGGCGGCCGAGGCGGCTACGGTGGTCAGCCCGAAGGACCTGCTGTCTTCACGTATGTTCTATCTAATACCCAATGTGTTGTCGTTAATCAATACTAACTCATGTAGCATGGGAGGTTCTATTCCCCAACCAGATAGCGCCGTTGCAAAGCTTGAAGATGAAGTGGTGAGAAGCAATGTTACGTCTGTTGCTCAGCTCACCTCAAACATGAGCAACTTGTCAATGGAAGACAAGCAGAACCTCGGAAAGTTCCCTCCACGACCTGCCTTTGGCAGTAAAGGAACTCCAGTCACCTTGTGGGCCAACTACTATGCAGTCAAAACTCAAGCTCCGGTCCTGTACAAATACACCATGACTGTCAAGGAGATCGTACCCGAAGGGCAGGAAGAGGCCAAGGAGCGCGCCCCCAAGACTAAGGGCAAGGGCGGCAAGCCCGGAAAACCTCGTGAATCTGGTCCTCGCGAGGTGAAGGGCCGAAAGCTCTACTTTGTCATCAAAGAAGCTCTCAACGAGCTTTCGAAAAAGGACAAGAACTTGCTCGTCGCGACCGAGTTCAAGTCACAGCTCATCTCGTTGCGCAAGCTCAACCTTGAGCAAAACAACATCATACGGTTCAACATGCCCTCTTCAGAAGGCTCCGAAAAGACCGATATCTTTGAAGTTGTTTTCAATGGCCCTGTAGAGGCTCGTGTTGACGAGATGCTCAAATACGTCAACTCAAAGACTAGCGCTTCAGACGACGGCAGCGATCCTTCCCAGGCCATGACATACCCCAAGTTCCCTGATGTCATTGATGCCCTGAACGTCATTTTTGGCTTTGCCCCCAGATCTAGGCTAGACGAGATCAGCGCTGTGGGAAGCTCGCGCTTTTTTGCATTTGGTAGCGATAACCGTCGCAATGAGGTTGTCCTAGGCAGAGACAGAGCCTTGAAAGCTGCGCGCGGTTACTTCCAATCCGTTCGCCTGGCGACTGGCCGCCTTCTATTGAACGTCAACGTCACACATGGTGTCTTCAAGATTGACGGACCCTGTGCCAAGTTCTTTGACGGCTTCGGGGTAAATGCGACTCAGTCGCCTCAAATGGCCAGAAAGTTGAAACTACTCGGCAGATTTCTTCCCAAGACCCGCGTCTGGATAAAGACCAAATACGGGAGTAAGGAGGTTCGAAGATCCAAGGCAATCCATGGCCTAGTGTCGATCCGTGACATAAAAAAACAATGCCGCGATAAGAATCCCCCCAAGTTCCGCCACACGACAGATTTTGTGGTTGGACCGGGAGACGTGAGCTTCTGGCTCGAAGATGAGGGTAACGGCCGGTACATCACCGTCGCGGATTTCTATAAACAAAGCAAGTTTCACCTTCTCCCTTCGGTACTGATCTAACGTGTGATCTAGAGTACAACGTTAACCTGCAAAACTACCCCCTTTTCAATGTTGGCACTGCCGCAAAGCCTACCTTTGTCCCTGCTGAGTTCCTTGAGATCCAGCCTGGACAGTCAGTAAAGGCCAAGCTCAATGGCGCCGAGTCAACAGACATGGTGAACTTTGCTTGCCGAACGCCATACGCCAACGCCCTCTCTATTACTACAGATGCCCGAGAAACCCTAGGCCTCGACGACGACACACTGGTATGTTTAGTGAAGTCCTGATGTAGGAAATGCTAACTCCTTTAGGGTCATTTCGGTATCCAAGTCGGTCGGCAGCTCCTCACGGTCCAAGGACGTGTTCTCACCGTGCCTCGAGTTGCATACCTCGACCAGCAGAGGAGAGCCAAAGCTATCGACCCGCGCAATGGGTCTTGGAATCTCAGAGATGTCAAGGTTGTCAAGCCCGGCCAACCTGTCAAAAAATGGAGTTACGTCAATCTCCTGTCCAACAGTAGATCTGAGCCCGTGGCAGCACAGTCAGTCATCGCGTTCTCTCAGTTCATGAAGAAGACCATGAACATCGCTGTCAACGACCCCATTCCACCGCCCTTCCAGGCGGCTGACAGCCAGGATGCTGAAAAGGTTCTCGGTTGGGCTCAGAAAAATCAGATTGAGATCATGCTTGTGATTCTTGACTCAACTGGCTCGGAACTCTATGGCAAGATCAAGACTTTAGGCGACTGCACCTACGGTATTCATACCATCTGTGTTCAGGGTTTCCAGCTGCGCAAGGAAAACCCGCAGTATTTCGCGAATGTTGCTCTCAAGTGGAACTTGAAGACTGGTGGTGTCAACCACAAACTTCTGAATGAGGTCGGCTTGATCAAAGAGGGCAAGACAATGGTGGTTGGCTACGACGTTACACACCCCACCAACATATCTGCTGACAAGAGCGATGCTGCACCCAGTTTGGTTGGCTTGGTGGCAACTATTGACCGGGACATGGGACAATGGCCAGCTTATTCCTGGGAGCAGTCGTCCAAGCAGGAGATGCTTGATGAGACCTTGACTGAGGCATTCAAGTCGCGCCTTGAGCTTTGGCAAAAGCACAACCGACAGGAGTTGCCAGAGAACATTGTCATCTTCCGCGACGGTGTGTCCACTGGTCAGTTCGCCCAGGTTCTTCGGACTGAATTGCCACGCATCCGAATTGCCTGCAACGGCAAATACCCGAAGAACAAGGCTCCCAAGATCTCTATCATCGTTTCCGTTAAGCGACACCAGACTCGCTTTTACCCTACCTCGGAAGAAAATGCCATGGACAAGAACCACAACATCCAGAATAGTACTGTCGTCGACCGAGGTATTACGGAGGCTCGCTACTGGGACTTTTACCTCACCGCCCACGCAAGCATCAAGGGCACTGCCCGTCCTGCGCACTACACAGTGTTGCTTGACGAGATCTTCCAAGCCAAGTTCAAAAACGAGGCAGCCAACGAACTTGAGAAGTTTACTCACGAGCTTTGCTATCTGTTCGGACGTGCCACCAAGGCTGTGAGCATTTGCCCTCCCGCCTACTATGCAGACATTGTCTGCACTCGCGCTCGATCTCATCGACCTGAGTTCTTCGAGGAGACTGACGGTGAAAGTGTCATCAGTGCTGGATCAGCCGGGAACAGCAAGGCAGTCCACCCCAGACTGATCAACTCCATGTACTATATCTAAGATGTTGTGACTCGTGATGTTTGCGCATAGTGCTTTTTGTAAGTCTTTGGGCTTATGGAGGCTTATGGAGGAAATATATACTGCTTTCTGGATGGTCGTTGTTTGGCGAGATGATAGATGGTTATTGTTTTGCTTTTCATTTGGGCTAATGATGGAAGCACGAGGGTGTTTCTTTATAGCGATTTTAGTATCGTTGCTCTACATGGAAGATAGCGAGGTAGCTCTAGATTGTCAATTGATTTTGATAAAAAGAATAAGTTCGTACGACAGTGGGAATAACTAATTATGCTGCCTTTAGGAGTTTTGTGACAAATCATTGTTGTTGGAATAGAAGTTATCACATTGAGCTTTGTCCAATTCTTCTCTCCATCTTGTTGAAGAGAGGGTGACATCCAGGCTGAGTGAGATCCATGCGAAAATGCAACGATTAATAGGGGACCGATCAAAACAATCACGTAACAGGTTCTTCGTCTTTACATTGGTTGGGTCTCCCATTCATTCAGCCTGTTGGCTTGTCGTGGAAGAATGGCACCAAATCTGTATTTATTTTGATACGTGGGACATAGGAAAGTATTGCTCTCTTCAGACTCTTACTGAACATTTGTTTGTGCTCTAACAGGTCTAAGAGGGTTTCAGTAGTCAGTCAATCATCAATTTTCATATGTTCAGGCTGTTAACAGCCATTCTAGGTCCTGGCTTCTAGCAAGGAGCAAAACACCTCAGCCATCTGTTCCGCGAAGAGTATAGGTCGCTCGAACTCTGGTTGAAGATCGAGGTAAACGACTTGCTGGGTCCAAAGGATCATATGGAGGCAATGCCGAGCCATCAGCGATGGACTTGATAGCTGATGTAGCAGAGTTCCGTACTCCAGGTTCTTGTAAGACCAGCCAGAATCAAGCAGACAGTCTCGCGAACGGTGCCTTCATGGCGAAGTGAGGCAATGTTGATTAATAAAATACCGAAGTTGTCGATTTATGAATGCGCGAGTAAAGTCGGAACGGCCTGAATGAGAACAAGAGTTAGCTCCTTTACCTGATCATGTCCAACCCTCCAAAGTACATGGTGATTGCTGTGGTTTCTTCAGGTTCCGGGAAGTTTCCACTAGCGATCCGAGTGTCTTTTAAGAACTCAGAGACTTCTTTGGATAACTCAAATGGCGTGAAAATAGCATTTGAAGTAAGGCGTCGACTCGCATCTGTGGTATTCCACATCGCAAGCCAGGCTTCCATCATTCAACGTCCTTAATCTCTTCATGAAGTCGGCTCCTCAGTAGGCAGAATCATCATTTCATAGGATGGCGATTGAATGGTTTCATCGCATCAAGAGGCTTAGACAACTCAGGAGGATTAGAGCAACATTCGATCGATTGGAGCATGACAGGCTACTAGGTTAGTAGTCTCAGGTGTCGATAATCGTTATGTTGCATCCAGAGACCCTTCATGGGCAGCCGACGATATGAGCGAATAAAAGGCTAATAATTCGGATGTATGTGACTGTAAAGTTGCTAAGAGGCGAAGCAAATTGATAGAGAATATTCAGTAAGTTTTTTCATTCTCTCATTCCACTATGATAAGGAGTTGAACGGCCACGCTTGTACTGGTGAAAGGACACAATCCGAAACATACGAGATCATCTAGCACCCTACGTTAGTATAGCCAGGCTGGGATGCAGAGATGGTTTTTACATCTCCCACCTTTAATTTCAAATCTCCTTTCTTCAGCAACTAGCCATGGCTTCAGGGTTGAGGATCCCGCCATCATATCCTTTCGCTCAGTAATATTTACATTCACGGTCTTACACGTGTACATATGATCGGGCCTTGATAAATGTAACCCATCACATTCAAGCGTGAATGGGTTTCGAGTAACAAATCACAATATGTTCACTTCACTCTGCACTTTCTGCTTGTTCTGATGTTTGCCTGTTTGACTGTTTGTATTAGGTGTAGGTAAATACAGCCTATGTAGTCCCAACGCTATTCCCTTTCAACGCCATTCCGATTCATGTCGATTCATGTTGTTCTCATGTCGATCCGAAATACTGGGGACTGGAGGAGAAAACTCTAGATGGCCTCCTTGTGAACCTATGGGATTCGGTTAGTATCGTATAATCTAATCGATCGTAGTTCAAGGAAGACTTACGTCGGCCTTCTTGTCGTGAGTGGTCTCGTCGATCTTGTCACCAAGGGCATCCTTGGCAGCGGTGGCACTGGCAGAGAGATGTTAGCAAAATGTTGTTCAGTGAGGTAGGTGAAGTGGTGTTGAATGTGCTCGAGTGATGCTCAAGATGTACTCGTGTTGTTGAGTCGTGAGGCACTCGTTGGTAGTCTGGATGGGGGGTGAGGTGCTTACCGGGTGGAGATGGGGACGTTGCTGTCCTTAGCAACCTCCTTGTTGGCCTCCTTGGAAGCACCAGAGGTGGCCTGCTGAACGGTCTCAGCGACGTAGTTGCCGGCTTGCTTGAGGGACTCCATTGTGATAGTTGTTGGTGTTTTGGGTTGGTTGTTGTTGATTGAGTGTTTGTATTGATTGAAGATGAGAGTGTGTGATGATGATGAAAGAAGAAGAGATTGAGGTGGGAGGAGACGGGGTTTAAGTAGTGCTTGGAGAGATGTTTAGAGAGAAGGTTGCTTGCCCGTGATTCACGTTGAAGATGCAGGCACGCGTGTGCAAGGAGGAGCAGGCCAGAAAGAGGTCCGGAGGTAGCTCCTGATAGCTCCCCACACTGAATCACTGTGACTTCTCTAGCAAAATGCACTCTTGTGATGGAGGGGCACTGCAGCTGCCTCTCAGATCGCGATCGTGTGTGACGTCAGTTGCGGTATGGGAGCAGTCTGGATTGCGAAGCTGCGTAGCATACTGCGTCATCGCAAGGATGGGAAAGTCCATTTTGGAACCAAAAGCCAAGATATGTTGCCCAGCGCTGCAAAGCCCACTATTGTTTCGATCCGGGGAGTGGTCTTGACTGACTTGTGATTCCCTCGATCTCATTGGATGATAATAGACCGAGGAACGGGAAGCTTGATGATCACTGCAGGCAACTTTGCGGCTCCAAGCTAGAGGATTGCCAGTATGGATCCCCTGGCTCAGGGACGGCTATTTGATTGGCTGAAAACCACATGTCTTCATGCACAATGACAGCATCACTTTGTCGAAAGCAAGTCTTGTGAGCATTCAAGATCAAAGCCAATCCAATGCCCCTTTTACTGGAGCCAATCCAAACACGTCGAGCTGCATTTTGACGTTTGCTGTGGCTCGTTCTAGGCTTTTTCTCAGATCGCGATCGAGGTCAACTGATCTTTTTATACGGAAATTCAGCCCGTGTAAAGCCGACGATCGAGATACATCGACGTCAATGTTGGTAAACAAGGCATTGCCATCGGTTGCCTAAGGATAAACATGCCACAATATCATCGATAACCACGGGGTGCTGCGTGATAAATTCGATACGATAAAGTTCGGGAATATGACGGATTAAGGGTCCATCCTTGAGGACTTTCTAAGGGTATCAACACCATCTTCTCTCTGAGGATTGAGGGTCCTGAAACAAGGGTTCCCCAGGTCTGCAGTCTTGTCTTGCGCAATAGATACGTCAGTGACAGTTTGGATGACAGGCACCGGGTAAACGAGTGCGTTGTGATCTGAAATGGAGGTTTAAGCTCAACTGAAAAGCACTCGCCAAGTAATTGAATGCAAGCAGACCCTCCTGCTTGCGGGGTATCATTCAAAGTTCAATTCAAAATAACGTTCTGATTCAGCTGCTCTCGTTCTTGGCCAAGGCCTGAAAGGACAACTCCATGATTATGCGGCTTGCAGTAACCGTTTTCATTATAAGCTTTCATATGTCGTCATTAGCAATAGAGCTTGGTTTCAATGCTGTTGATGAGTTCCTCATTAATATAAGACAGTTAGAGTTGTAAGTGAGGAGTTGAGTTAAGGTTGACACCCACGGCGATGACGCTTAGGGAAGAGATGAGCCCAAACAACCTCATTACAGAACGCATGTTTACTTGCACAAGAAGAGCAAACCACAATATCAGTACCAGGAGCAAATCAACCAAACTTGCAAAACATGAGGTAGTAACAGCAAATAGAACACGTAAAGATATTCGGAAATGACAACAGAATGAAATGCTATAGGGTAGCAAAAAGCCGAGAGTCCCGCCAAAGGACGCTCACGTGAGCATTGGCCCGTGCCCAACAGCCATTGGACCCCGCCACAGGTGCGGTCAGGAGGCTCATGTCCAAGGGATATCAAGACGACAGGAGATATCGAATAAATTAACCATTAACGAATTAAAAGACTCACAAAGCCTCATACTGGGGCCTTAAATCATATTCTTGACTTATATCGGCTTAAGAACGATACAATAGCGAGCCGCCATGGATCTGGCTTATGATCATATCACAGAAGATGGCTACGCTAAGAAGACGGAGGAGCCAAAGAGTCCTCAACCTCAGTCAACGTTGAATGAGGACCTCCAAGACGCATATAAGGCCTTTTCCAACAGTCCATGGGGTGCCAGGATTGGTGGTTTCTTTGGTAATGTTGTGAAGCAGGTATGAGGTCTCAGCTCTTGAACCCTGCCCGTCTAACATGCTTAGGGCGAATCAGTATATACACAAGCCTCCAAGGAGTTGGCGGAAGTAGGCGAAGATGCATCAAAGGGACTTACTGGCCTTCGATCAACAATTCTAAGCCATACGAGGAACCTTTCACTCAATACCGTGATTGGCGGCGAAAGCTCCAGGGACGCTGAGAATGATCAGGCCACCACACCTAGGGCATCACAGGATGGTTCATCAGAAGCCAAACAGTCCGAGAACACCCTGGCTCGGCTTAGAGCTGAAGCTGCCAAGAGGTTAAAGGACCTTCAGAAGGCTGAGGATGCCGCTGATGAGGCCCTTATCAAGTTTGGCGGCAATGTCCGGAACTTCCTTCGTGATGCCGTCAGTATTGCGCCTCCACAGGAGTCCGACCAGAGCGGCACTGTTCTCTTCGAGAGCAAGGATGCTCAAGGCAAGCGTGTGATTCATACATCGAGATTTGATGCTCAACTACACGTTATTCACACATCGACGGAGAGTTTCACAAAAGATCCCAATAGTGCTGATTATGCAGCGTGGTCAAAGGATTTTGATGCTGATAAGAAAACACCCGAAATCAACGATGATCTACAGAAATTCCCTGACTTGCGAGCTACTATGGAGAGGTTGGTTCCTGACCAGGTTCCCTACGTTGACTTCTGGAAGCGTTACTATTTCCTTCGTCATGGTATTGAGACAGCTGAGGCTAGACGACGAGATCTTCTCAAGGGTGAGTCAATTGGCTTTTCAACAGTGCCTTGCTAACAATCAACAGCTGCTTCCGCTGAGGATGATGTCGCCTGGAGTGATGACGATTCCGACGAGGATGACTCTGACGCCTCCGATGATACCAGTACACCCGCGGCCAAGTCCAAGGTTGAGACCAAGGTCGAGACCAAGGCTGAACCCAAGGACGAGCCCAAGACTATCCCTGCTGTCCCCTCCACCACCGCCCCCTCTGCCACCACTGCCGCCACTACTCAACCTGCAAAAACCCTCTTGAAGCCAACTGAGCCCCGCAAATCAAACGACGAGAAGTCACAGGCGGACAGTGAAGCTAGCTACGATGTTGTCGGTGCAGCATCTGGCAAGACAACACAGACTCCCAATAGCCCCAAGGATCCCAAGGACGCTAAGAAGAAGGAGGAGAGCAGTGATGAGGAAGATGATAGTGACGAAGACGACTCAGATAGCGATGAGGACTGGGAATAGACGTTGGAAATTCCAGTATATGTTTGAGAGGTTAGGATTGTCGCTGTCCAGTTTGGCGTTCGGAATTAGTGAAACCATTGTGGGATGTTGAAAGAACCAGAGCCTGCAACTTGTGGGTATCAATGCCAGAAACTCGTTTTTAATGTTCCATTGCTCCCCCATTTGTTATTTTTCCCTTTGTTGCGTTTATTTCTTCTTCTTGGTGACCATCGTGAAGCCATCCTCATCGACCTGAGGTTGGGGCTTCTCCTTAGGAACCACAACCAGAGGGGGAGCCTCATCCATCTCGACATCAGCACCACCCTCGCCGTCCTCTGAATCGTCTTCATCGCTCTCCCAGTCTGTGTCCTGATCGGCATCCTCAGCCTTCTTGAAGAGACCCTCAATCTTTGTCCCCTTGCGGTTCAACCAGCGTGTGCGCAGAGCATTGACCTCGTCAAAGGTTCCGAGAGTGCAGCTCGCGCGAGCACGGAGAATGTTCCCAGCAACTTCTGTGCCGGAATCGTCGTCGACGTTGACCTCGAACTCGTCAACCATGATCTGGAGCAGGACAGTCTCAACCTCTTCTAGATCAGGATCCTCGGGAACCTTTCCATTCTTGGGAGGTGTATCGGTATATTCTGGGAAGAGGTCGACAACGGCACCGGCAAACCAATCGCGCTTGTCGGCAGACTCGGGACCACCCCAGCCGTTCTGGACTGAGAGTGTAAGGGCAGGCCATAGGTGAAGGGCGTATGCGACGGCTTGCTCGAACTCGGTTTGGCGTTCAGCTAGAAGATTTAGATCAGTTGCTGTCGAATATTTGAAAGTCAGGGTTTAGACTCACCCGCCGGAGGCAGCTGTGCGGGTTCTGTAGAGGCCATGGTTGTGGTGATAGTTTTGGCGGGGTTTGGAGGGGCAATTTGAAGAAGATGGCTCTACATAAAAAATTTGGTGTTTTATCGATTAGACCCGCTGCGGCCCAGAGAAGCGGCCCACATATTCAATCCCGCGTGTTCCTTGATCATCAGGGAGCGACCTAATTTTGTCTCGTCCGTTGTAATAACATCAATTGCATTATCAAATAAGAAATGTAATGAATACGATGTTCGAATTGGCAGGGTCTTAGTGTTACCGATATTTTCTGGTTCGGCCAAGTTTCCAACTCTATATTGTGTTTTGTATACGGAGTAGCTCTTCAGTCTCTCAACCTTGATTCTTGGCTGCAAATCTCCCCACAAACCAAAAGCACAAGCCATCTTTAAATGAAAGTCAGGTTTCATCCAGCGACTCACTCGCTGTACGCAGAAGGGAGACACGTCCCGTTTCTGTTAGGAATGGAAGCAACATGACCTATGATACTTGGCCGATATACTTAAATACATTGATTATTTGCTTCTTGAGGTCATTATAGAGTATCCCAAGCTATCCCAAGCCTGTCTAAGTCCTTTCATCCCTTCAGGATAAAGGTTTAAGATCGTTATGTCAGTCGAACCATCATCAGCCATCCCCGGTTCCGTGGAGTCAGGGGTAGGAATTGGTTGCATCTCATCAAAAGAATGACATCATGAGACCCCTACTAGCAATTGGTTAGGTTTTGGGTTCAGCTGTGCCTGTCTCCCAGCTGAATTGAACTGAACTCTTCCATGCCATGGCACATGGCGCGTCTTTAATAGCCTCAAGCCACTGATTGTTCTGTTGTGTATCCAAGTACTGTACTCGGTGATTCGAGTGAGTGACAGCCATGAACTCGCTCAACACCACCTCGGTGTCATTCGCTGTGACGCCTACTGTCGTCTCGACTTTGTTCTCTCATGTACGTACTTTCATCATTTTGTGTAAGCCATTAGAGGGGAAGAAAGCCAATTCCTCTGATACTTCGAGATTGCTTTCTTTTTTACAAGAAACTAACTTCCAACCTCTAGTATTTTAACAGGAAGCCTTTGCGACAACGTCCAACTGCGCATCTCTCCTACGATGAAGGTCTCCATCTGATCCGATCGTTCCTCGAGTATGCATCACACCACACTGTTGAAGAACTCCAAGCATTCACCGCGCAATGGGTACCACATCCTCAATGGGTCAAAGTCGAAGATGTCACCATCACCGATGACCAATTGACACGCGCCGCTGAATTCCTTCAGAAGCAACTTGGCCCAGACGGTATCAAGCAAGTCGGCGGCGAGAAGTGGTGGCAATGGCGGAAACCTGCGACTCCTCTCGACGCGGAATGGATTGAAATGCGCGCGGACGCTTACGAGCGAAAGCAAAAAGGTGGAAAGACGCGGCGCGTCATGATGTATATCCATGGAGGCGCGTACTACTTTGGTAGTGTTGATGAACATCGATATCAAATGCAGCGACATGCTCGAAAGCTCAAAGCACGCGTTTTTGCGCCTCGATATCGCCTTTCGCCGCAGTTTCCCTTCCCTTGCGGTCTTCACGATTGTCTTGCAGCTTACTTCTATCTGCTTACTGTTCAAGATCCAACGACAATTGTCTTGGCAGGAGACTCTGCGGGCGGTGGAATGGTCATGTCTCTCTTGTGTGTTCTACGCGATCAAGGGCTCCCGTTGCCGGCTGGTGCTATCCTCATCAGCCCATGGGTTGACCTGACACACTCGTTCCCCAGCGTTGCGGGCGAAGCCCCTTTTGATTATATACCACAGGCCGGTTTTCACCACAAGCCTTCTAAAGCATGGCCACCGCCGAACGAGGACGATGTTGAGATGTTGAGACAAGAGGCATTGAAGAAGAAGAAAGACGGAAGGAAGACACCTGGCAAGCATGAACTTAAGGAGAAGCAGCAAGCGCCGGTTGCAAAGAAAGAACCGTCAGATGCTTCATCAAGATCAGAGTGGATCAATGGCGGAATCCCCATCAATCCCGAAAAGCTTCTCTCTGTCACCATTGACGGCCAACTCGTCAAGCTGAAAGATCAGATTCAGGTAGGTTTCATAGAAGATAAGTTTGACCAGAAACTGACAACCTCAGATGTATACCACCAACGAGCTTCTTGCACATCCTCTTGTCAGCCCAGTCATGCAACCTACACTAGGAGGACTCCCTCCACTTCTGATCATGGTAGGAGGAGGGGAAATCTTACGAGATGAGCAGATATACTTGGCTCACAAATGTGCCAACCCTGAAAAATATGCGCCCCCAGAAGAAACGCTCACTCCAGAAGGAAGGGCTTCGTTGCAAAAGTACAAACCCACCGATGTCCAACTCCAAGTTTGGGATGACCTTTGTCATGTGGCACCAACGCTGAGTTTCACTCGTCCCGCGAAATACATGTACAGGTCTGTTGCCCAATTCGGTGCATGGGCTCTCGCTCGGGCTCAGAAACGTGGCATCGAGATTCTTGACGACGACGATATATCCGTCATCTCTGAATCTGGATCAGATAGCGAATCCAAGGAAAACCCTCCTAAAACCCCAGAAACAGAAAAGTCAGACTTTCACTCAGCGCCTGGCCAGGTTGGAAAGGCTGGCGACCCTCTCCCGCCGTTCAAGAACCACATGATTCGACAAAGAGTTACTCGTCACGGTGCTACTCTCCCGTTGGCTCCCGAGGCCGAGTTGCCATCATGTTGTATGGAACCCGCTTTAGTTGGAGTTGTAAAGGAGGGAACAGTCAAGAAATGGCTCGCCAAGAAGGCAGAGTGGGATCATAGATATGCATCAAACAAGGCCAAGGTCCATAAAAAGATGGTGAGCGATATGGCCATCGGCTACCATGACTATGGTCCTGGTGAATGCCCTCCTCCGACTGCACTGGCAGGTCGACGGCGTGTTGATTCAAAGCTGGTGGAAGGAAGCAAGAAACAACAGAAGAGCTGGGGTCTGGCAATGTGGTCACTGTGGGGATCTAAACACGACGAGATGACAGTCGAACGAGAGAAGAAGGCAGCTGGACAGCCAGAAACAAGAGTTGCCACTGGTGCCGAGGGCGAAGGAGCTCGCTCCTTTGCTGATATCGAAGGACAGGATAGATCACGGTCACAACCGAACCGAGCACGAAGCCGATCTCATACCAAGTTAGTTACGGACGAAAACCAGACGGGTAGCCAGCCCATCACCGAGGATATGCCAGTTGCTCATCTCATAGAGCAGCGAAAGGAGCAAGAAGCTGCGAAGCCCAGTCTACTCAGCCCCGACTATGCGCCGGAGACTGGTGTAGCTGGTAAGAGACCGTTTCTCGATGGCATTGCACTGCCGTTCAGTCTTAACAAGGATGCCGAGACGGCTAGTATGATGACTCTTCAGTCCAACGTTACTCAACTTCCTGGCTCACGACCTATGAGTCCAAGCTTTAAGGATGATGAGTCAACTCAGCCTTCTCAATCGACTCAACTTACTTCTCAAGATGCACCAACTATTGAGATTGCAGGCAAGCGACCATTCCTCGACGGCACAGCAGTTCCATTCAGTCTCAAAAGGGAGGCAGACACTGCCAGTATGAAGACCTTGCAGTCGAATGTTACCGCCATGCCCACCTCGAGGCCGATGAGCCCAAATATCCAGGTTTCAGAACCAGTTGAGAGGAGCGAAGAGAACGGGACCGAAAAAGAGAAGAACGGCATAAATGACGAACCAGGCTTGGTTGCCACGCCTTTGGAGCGACCTGGTTTAGACACGTTTGTCACAGCTCAAGAGGAGCTGCCCCGAGTCAAGAAAGAGGAGGATTCATAAAACGGAGTTCTTTTTGGCGCAAGGTTGGATACAGTCAATTGTTCAGTTTTGTTCAATTAGGATATCCCGTGCCAACGCACAATCGTTTGGATCATTTTGTTTTGTTTGTAATCAACATCCACAGTCATCATTCCACAGAGAATAGGAGTTTTCAACTGTTTTTTTCGTTATTGATCGAATTAGTCCATAATCATACATGGTGGTACAATGTACACGGGTATATACAGCCTTGCCAGAGATTCCCAAGTCCCTAACTGGCATTCTAGATTCGCCTTCTGTCAAGAATCATCCAATTCTATGACCGCCGTTTTTTTGCTTGTTTAATCCACACCGTTGAACCGTTTCCATTGCTCAACGTAGAAGTAAGGATCTTGTGGACCCTTATCGAGACCCTTATAGTCACCAGGCTCCGCCTTGACTTGTCGGCTCACGAAGGGTGTAAGCTATTCCACCACGGTTAGTCTTCCTTCCGAATCACCAACATGCGTCCATTCTCACCTTAAAATCCTTCAGCGGCGGCACAGCATATGTTCGGACCTTGTTCCACTCGATAACGTAGCCTCCGTACTTTGTGTGTCGACCCATGGAACCAGTGCGGTTACCCTTGTAGAAGCCTTTTCCAACATCCTTGGTTGTGAGTCTGAGGTGGCGGTATCGGCCGACCGACAGGGCTTGTGTAGGTCGCATGGCGAGAGATTAGAGACAGAAACGATCGAATTATCGTCGTTGGACAATTCGTCGGTCGGAGGCGGTGCGTATGGGGGATTTCCGAGGTCAATTGGCGCTGGCGTCGCATTTGCAAGGTTGAATCTTGAAGTTTTGGAGATTCGGCGGTTGGCGTTGTTCCGGTTCCGGAGGAGCTGCCGATGGGTTGCAGGGGTGCCGTTAACGGCCAACCGTTCATATGATCGCTGCTGGGACAGTCTTTAGGTAAATGATGATGTCTATTTGATTGAAAAGGTGCTTGAAGATTCCGAGAACATTTCTCCTATTTCTTCTGTGTTCAACAAGCGGCTTATTATCACTGGGCGGTTTCCTCCATGTCTTTGAGCCATGTAAGTGGGCTGCTACACTAACGAGGGGCATTTGCGATGGACAAGGATGGCTAACGTCGTCTGGCGACATCAGCTCTAAGCTCAATTTACCTTCGCCGTCGCGAACCCATGCCTTCGACATCTCAAAATATCCACCATGGATGGGTATCCGACGGGAAGTTTGGACCACAATGTCCCCCTTCTAGTGGCCGCCGGCCTTAACTCCGAGACGAACGAGCTCCCATTGAGCGCAGAACTAAAGGAACAGAGCATCCTTCTCCGATCAGGGTTACCACCCATCGGGGGCGAAGAAGCAGAGGTTTTAGCGGAATACTTCAAGGATGTTGATGCAAGCGCAAAGTCGTGGAGTGCCTTTGAGAGAAATGAGCCTTATCGATTTCGCATTAGGACTACAGGAAGAGTAGGTTTGCGCGGGGTGCTACACGAAGCCTTGTTCTAACATGCGGGACAGTCGTTTCTATTACCACCTCGTCGAGCTCGTCTCCCAGAAGATATCGAACCGCTTAGCGAACACCCAACTCTACACTCGCCATTCTCCCCGCTCAGTCCAATATCGGCACTATATCCGGATGGTCACATCGATGCGCAATGGATCAAGAAGCATCAGGACCTCGTTCCTAGCGTGTACCTGTGCTTTTACCCCCTCACGAACGACCCGAATTCCATGACGCTTCAAGATAACCATATTAAGTCCGATATCAACAATCTCAAGAGCGCTTTATTGCGCTCAGGATACAGGACACGACTAGCTATTGTTCTGCTTGCCGACGGCGAAGGCGCTCCTCTGTCGTTGGCCGACGGGATTCAAGAGAGACTGGAGAACATACGGAGAGGGACAGCGTTGGACCCAAAGTCGGTCTTTTACATCCCATCACAGGAGTCGCAGGACGACTTGAAACAGGTTGTTGATAATGTCCTGGGCGTGCTTTACACTTCAGCTGTGGAATACTACCGGGATCTTGGACGGCATGCCAGGAAGAAGCGATCGCGTGGAATAGCACCTCAACCGACCGTGCCACCTACGACCGGGACATCCCAGACCCTCTCACTCCCAGACTGGAATTTCAGATACGATTTTAAGTCGGCCATATTCGCAGAATTTCGACAGGAGACAGATGCGGCTCTGCAGTTTTTCAAACAAGCATACGAGGTACTTCTTGGACAGGATGTGCTGGACATAATCCCCAGTTGGAGCCCTCGCTGGAATGAGGCGCGACTCCTGGCGGATATCATAGCTATCCGGTGCTTAAGATGTCACTTGTGGCTGGGCCAAACTACGCTGGCTGTTAGAATGTGGCATTCGCACCGAGAACGGATTGCTGATTTTGTCGATCGACGCGGACGAGGGACCAACAACTATGGATGGCAGGCCTGGGAAGCTCGGTGGGCTACAGTCATGGCAAATCTGATTGAAAGAGTAGGTTTGCCAGCTTTGGCGCCAGCAACGGGAGCTCTGTTTGTCCCGCCGGATAAGTCTGTCCTAGGCGAGCGAGTGTCACCATGGGAGTTGCTGCACCATACAGGCTACTGGTATCGCATTGCGGCACGTCATCTTGTGGCTCGCCGGAAGTTTGCGTATCAGATGCCCGAGGAGGATAGGAATTCGCCAGATACAACTCCCGCATCAGCAGTAGCTAGCAAGGCCTTCGCATACGATACGTACATGTGCCCAGAGCCGTACCAGGAATACCCAATATCGGGCACAGGAGTAAATCATGCGCAATTGGTTATCGATTGTCTCAAAGCAGCGAGCTCACAATTTCGAGCTCGAAAGCAAAAGCGCGTAACGGCTGAGATATCGTTAGAGTGCGCAAGGGAGTTCGCCAATTTGAAACAATGGGATGATGCTGTGGAAACCCTGCTACCATTCTGGGAGGATGCGGCGTTCAGATCGGAGGGTTGGCTCAATATATCAGAGGACCTGTGTTTGACTTTGCGACGAATCGCCATGGGAGCTCGCCGTGCAGACCTAGTGGTTGCTGCGGACTGGGAGCTCATGAGTAATAGTGAGTATTTCGGGTCATAATCTCGAGTGTGACATATCTAACCATGACCAGGATTCGTGCGGCAGCCACAGTGGCATTACGACATTACCAGATCACTCGAAGGAATTACAGCAGAGGAGAAGCCGTCAATTAGTCTAAGCGACGACAAGACTGGCTCGTTCATTTCAGCGTCTTTCGTGTTTCGGAATAAAGAGGGCAAGGCTGGCGAGACATGTACCGCACAGCTTGCGCTCACATCGCACACATTTCTCGATGCTGCTCCGATCACATTTGAGTCATTGAAGGTTGAGTTCAGTGGGAGTCTCAGACCAATATTACTGGAGCAAGTGGCTTCAGAGGACAAGGACTCGACCTCCAAGATCTCCATTTTGCCGTTATCGCTGAAGGAGGACTATGCTGAAGGGTCTGAGGATGAACTGCCGACACTGCTCAAAGGAACTTCTAACTTGACACTCCGGCCTGGTCAAACACGAGTGTTTGAAATGAAAATTCCTTTGAGGGAGCCGGGAACTGCTACGGCCTCATCCGTAACGCTCACACACAGCAATGCAAGCTTCAATCTAGACGTTAAAATCGGAATTCGCGACACAGATCCCATTATTGGCTGGTACATCCAGGGCTCATCAAAACCCAGAAGTAGCCGCCCAGAAGCAGGGACCATCCGTATTCAACCTCGACCGCCAAAGATGGAGATCAAGCTCTTGGAACCCTCAGCTCAGTACTACGCAAACGAGGCCATCGAGTTGAAGGTCGAATTGATCAACGCCGAGGACGAATCCGCTACTGCTAAACTGGATATTCACCTCTTTGGGAAAGAAATACCGGCAATCCGCGTGGTGACGGAAGGCAATGAGGGCAGCACCGAAGCAACCACAGAGGAGGCCAAAATATTGGGACTCCCTTTGGGTGCCATAAAGAGCACAGCATCAGTCAAGATGGTTCTTCATATAGATGCAGCACCGGGTCCCACGACATTCGATTTGCACTTGAAGACGTCGTACCACTTAGACTCAGACGTTGCAACGCCGATTATGCAATCATTGACAGTTCAGCTCAACGTTGTGAATGCATTCGAGGCAAATTACGATTTGGTTCCACGACTTCACCCTGGACCATGGCCAAGTCTATTTGACTCTGAGGGACTGGGAGATACTGAAGAGGGTGTTGTTGCCCGAGGCTTCACACAGAAGTGGTGCTTATTGTGCCACTATGCCTCGTTTGCCCAAGAGGACTTGAAGGTCCTTGGAATGGATCTCACTGTGGTCTCATGCGTTGGTGGTGCGAGATGCAACGTGAGCCAGGGACCGGAAGTGTCACAAGAAGGGGTCATTGTTGCTCCCAAAACGATGCACGAGGCACAGTTCGATCTGATAGCCCAGAAGCTCACGATGGAAGATCGACACCCGGTAACACTCGAATTGGCATTTGTCATTCGATGGCAACGTCAGAACCGCAGCGACGGAGCCGTCAACACAACAACCATGCCCGTTGGTAAATATCTGGTTCTGGGCACAGAGCCGCGAGTCCTGGCATCAGTGTATCGCGCCGCCAAAGCAGAAGATGGCATGCCGGGGTTGATGCAACTGGACATGACAGTCGAGAATCCATCCAATCACTTCCTTACCTTTGGTCTCAGCATGGAACCGAGTGAGGACTTTGCATTTTCAGGTTCAAAGCAGACAACACTGAACCTGTTACCGCAGTCGAGGCGGACAACGACCTATCGGTTGTTACCGCACGTCAACGGAGTATGGATAAGGCCGAAATTGACGGTGCGAGACAAGTATTTCCAAAAAGTGCTACGCATAATACCGACAGAAGGGATGAAAATCGACGAGGAAGGACTTTTGGTGTGGGTTCCAGGGGAGGAGACGAGCGAAAACGAGAAGTCCGAAGAGCGAGCATAAGCTTTATTTATAAATTTACGCATATCAAGTCAGCAATGTAAGTAAGCATTACCTAGTTAGAGGGTCAGATAGATGGTGGGTGTTATAAATGAGGGTATCACGTAAATTACGATTATTGATGTCAGCTTGTTCACACAATGCATGCGTAGTTTTCGCTGTTCACGACAGGAAGAAGGCCGTATGACAAGACGTTGTGTATAGGCCCTGACTGCGGATAAGGAAATGACAAGGTTTCATGGCTGGCAATACAATGCAAGGGCGTTACCGGTCTAACGTGTAACGTGTAAAACGTGTGTGAAGGATGGAGTCAAAATCAGAGCCAAACCACAAGCAGATTCTCCCTCGTCCGTTCATTCGGTCGTCGGCCTTGAACAAAGCGCGTGTAAGTCCGAGAGAGATTGTTATGATCCGATGGCACCCGGAGATAGATACGGGGAATTGAGTTGTATCCGAAAATGCACGGTAGGTACGTACTCCGTAGGGACTCCTAAAGTGGATAGCTTTTTATGAGAGGAGAGGAAATTGAGGGAACGAGCCAATCTTGGGCCAGAAGAGAGAGTGGTTGAGACCACGTTGAGAATGGGAGATCAGCCCTTGGCACGGGATCTATGCCACTGGACCGGGAGTCAAAGATCGGGCTTGTATTTTTAGCGTGTGCCTTGTGGAGATGGGTCATAAAAAGTTTTTTTCGAATTTATCAGTGTGAATACCAAAGGAAGATAGGTCTCTATCAAGATTAGGAGTTGAGGTGTCATCATACAGTAATAATCCTTGTGATACAGGGAGTCAAACGTGAGAATCCTCACAACTCTACAGAAGGATCCAAAATCAATGACACTTCCAGTAAGCCACCCTTCGGACATCGGCCTTGATGATTTGTCCGACCCACGCGAGTGCATGACAGTTCAGCTCGCCTATCGTATCAAACTCGCAACCAGAGTCAGCCCGATTATACTGGAGAACAAGGGACAAAAGGCGCTGATCGTGTATGTCTCGGGCTGCTGACTGGCTGCAACTGTCGCCGGCCTGTACACGGACGAATACCTTGCCGCGTCTCCACGACGTTTATTTCGTTATCGTAATCACATTGGATCCTATACCAAGTTAGCTCGGATATTTCGATGCTTTGGGGTTTTCCACGAGAATGAGACTGGGGGGGGGGGGGGATAAGCTTGTGCTTGATTTTCGCATCCATCACACGACAAGGGCACCTATGAACAGTGCCAGTGACTGATACTGACGTACCTTAGGTAGCTAATTATTTATTGTCTTCAGCTCCTCCATCTTCAAACCTTTTTCTTTCTTGGATAAGCTATCCTCACTCTTTGCTTGCAAACGACGGAAGAAGCAAACAGATACTGGAAGGCTGCATTATTTCCTCCCCCTTCCCGAAACAATCACGCTTGGTTGCCTGGGGCCGTTTGCACTCTTCACCATAACAACCTAGTACCTTACCTTACGCTACCGTTAATTCTTCCTACATAGAATATCACAGTTCTTCTCTTACTTCTTCTTCTTCTTCTCCCTACGACACCTTGATTTTGGAACATCACCATGGCTACAACTACACCCGCCACGGCGCCAACCAACGCAATGGTCGACGAGACTCGTCTCTCGTCTGATGAGAAGACCGAAGTTGGATCCAACAACATCCTCGACACTTCAGCCGACAACAAAGAGCAGCAGGCTGGCTCTGTGACCGCCAGCAACAACAATGCCGCTGACGAACAGCCTCAGTACCCTGGCGCTGCAAAGCTTACCCTCATCATCTCGTCTCTCTGTCTCGCCATCTTTCTCGTTGCTCTTGACCAGACCATCATCGCTCCCGCTCTCGGCGCCATCACAGCGCAGTTCCAGAGTGTCAAGGATATTGGATGGTATGGATCTTCGTACCTTCTTACCACCACGGCTTTGCAGCCCATGTACGGAACCATCTACAAGTACTTCAATGTCAAGATTGCGTATCTCGGTGCCGTCTTCATTTTTGAGATTGGAAGTTTGATCTCTGCTGTTGCGCCGTCTTCTGTCGCATTCATTGTCGGTAGAGCCATTGCAGGAGTAAGTTGCCTTGCCCAATTTCCATGATCCCTTACTGACAGAGCCCTTAGATTGGAACGGCTGGTCTCTTTTCTGGATCTATCGTTATCCTCTCCCTCATCAGTACGTCAAGACCAGCAAACTCGCTCCGTGACCATAACTAACCACAGCTTCAGTGCCTCTCGAAAAGCGTCCTCTTGCCTTCGGTCTTATCGGTGGTATGTGGGGTGTCGCTTCCGTCGCTGGTCCTCTTCTTGGAGGTGCCTTTACTGAACATGCAACCTGGCGCTGGTGTTTTTACATCAACCTTCCCATTGGCGGCGTGGCCATGCTCATTGTCTTCTTCTTTGTCAAGGTTAACCGCAACGACTCGAACACCATCAACATGACCTTCATGGATCGCATTCGCAAGCTCGACCTTCCTGGCGCCGCCATTTTCATCCCTGCCATTATCTGCTTGCTCCTTGCTTTGCAATGGGGTGGTGCCGAATATCCCTGGAACAATTCGCGTATCATTGGTCTCTTCTGTGGCTTTGGAGCCATGATTGCCATCTTCATTGGCATCCAATTCTGGAAGGGTGATGAGGGAACTCTCCCGCCTCGTCTATTCAAGAACCGGGACACTTTGTCCGCTATCATCTTCGCCATGTTCTTTGGTGCCGGTTTCTTCCCTCTCATCTACTATCTCTGTAAGTCTCACCCTACATCTGCTGTCCGCCCAACTAACTTTTCTCAGCTCTTTACTTCCAGGCCATCCAGGGTGTTAGCGCCGTCCAGGCTGGAATCAAGATTCTCCCTCTTCTGCTCGCGACCGTCCTCTGCTCTATCGTCTCTGGAGGTGTCATCACCGCCATTGGCTACTACAGCTATGTCATCATCCCCTGCATGGTTCTCTACACTGTCGGATGCGGCATGCTCACAACCCTCGATGTGCATTCCCCTCTCAAGGAGTGGTTTGGCTACCAAGTCATTGCTGGCTTGGGCATTGGTGCAGGTTTCCAAATCGGTGTCCTTATCATTCAAACTGTCTTGCCTCAGGAATGGGTTCCTGTTGGCACCGCTGTTGTTCAGTTCGGCCAAGCCTTCGGAGGCGCCATCTTCGTGGCTGTGGGCCAAACTGTCTTCCAAAATGGCCTCATTGACACACTGAAGGCTGATAACATTGGTATCGACCCGACCATCTTCATCAACACTGGAGCTTCAGAGATTGAGGATACTCTGAGAAAGATGGGCCGCATTGATGCGCTCGACGCTGTCCTCAATGCGTACATGAAGGGTCTCCGAGACACCTTTTACACCTCTCTTGCTTGTGCTGCCTGTGCCCTGATTGCTTGCCTGTGCTTCCGATGGAAGTCTGTCAAGAAGGGTCCAGACGGCGAGGACAGAAGGCCCGAGCCTGCTGTGCCTGTCTGAATGGATCGTGGGATCGAAGCGTAATTTGACGATTGGAATTTTGCATAGATACCCTCGGATGTCTCTCTTCTCTCGGTTGCATTTTGGCGCTGGTAGTAATAAGTGTCTAATATCATAGAAGGTTAATAAAAGTGGTCTTACAGTATGAAGACTCCTCATTGCGTGTCATCTGGTGGTCTGTCCCATGAAACCCGTGTTTTCCTAGCTCTCGTCTTTACTCCAACATCAGCTCCTACGAATTTGAGCACCCAATCTTTTACTTGCTTCGCCTTTTGTAACTGCGGGTGCATCTGGCCGCGCTTGGAGAGCTCACGCGTCGAATAAAGCCCGGATCCATCCCTTCTCCATAACAGACTCACCTTGGTCATGCCCTTACGGAGACTCTGACCGTAGACTTTGTCCTTGAACGCGTGAAGTGCCACGTTCTGCATGAGAACCACATCCTGACGCCGAAGGGCACTAATCTCAGTAGCTGCATTATTCTCCTCCGCAAGCCAGAAAGTCACAGCGAAGCCTGTCTTTGTATCGTCCCCAAGGAGAATCTCCACTAAAGAGAGGCTGCGACCCCAGCGCGTTGTGACGGTTCGTGGCTGTGCGATGGATATAATGCCGGCAATAATGTTGAGAGTGACAGTCTGGGGATTGAGAGCCAGAATCCTCCGAGCCGGCGGTATGTCTTCCAAATCAGAGAGATGAGAAGGGACAGTGTCTCTCATATCCAAATGGGCTGTCGAAGAAGTCGTCATAAACGAAGTCTCCTCAAATGTTGTCTCCTCGAAACTATCAAGCTGCGATGATGGAATCGAGTTGTGTAAAGCCAGGGAATGGTCATAGAACTGCGACAACACATTCTCTGGATCTTCGCCCTCAAAAGACTGAGATTGTTCCTTAAACGAAATCTCAGCCGTGGTGAAGAATTCGGATTGGTTGGCGAGGTTGATGCTGATATTATGGGTCTGGCTGAACCCTGTGTGAAGTGGTTTTCTGTTCAGTGGCAGAGAACGCCATGGAGCTAGACTTGGAGACGAAACTGGAGCTGTTCCTTGAGGGGCTAGTCCAAGAAACTCAGCGAAGGAGTCGTCGATTTGTGTTACTGTACAAGATTGTGTTGTGAGAGACGAAGCGGGCGGTGCGCCAGCGAAAAGGAGTAGTCGTGGCGCCATGGTATTGACCGCCTGCCGCTAGATTGGAAGGCTATTTCGAACTTCTCATGATACTGCCAAGAGCCTGTGCTGCCCGGGGTAAGCAACTGCGTGGGTTCTTGATGAGATAAGCCAAAACTCAATTCACGATGATGTTTTTGGTGTTGGCGTGTGATGCTAAAGAGAGATCGGCGGCGACCACTTCCCGGCCGCAGGTACCGAGGTATCCCCCACCCCCACAACTCCCGTGCGCCCCACAGACGTTACCGAGGCCGGCTCGTAATTCAACCTCGTTTCGTGTGCCTGTATATAACTTCAGCTCTCCAATTCCAGCCCCAGTACAACTGTACTTTACCTACTAGAATCTCTAATTACTAGAATCTCTAATTACTAGAATCTCTAATTACTAGAATCTCTAATTGAGCGCGCCAGCTGAGGTGCCAAACACTCGCCACAATGTCGTCCTTTCCGTTCACCATTCAAGAGCATACAATTGAAGCTTCACATATTCGGGAATACGCCCGCGCTACAGCTCATTCTCAAGATGAGAAGCTATACCTTCACGTAAAGCAATACACACCCAAAGATAACCAGAACCCTCAAAGAGGTGACGTAACTATCATCGGAGGACACGCCAATGGCTTTCCCAAGGTAAGTACATCAGTACTCATGTAAACATATTTACTGATCTGTATAGGAACTATATGAGCCCCTTTGGGAGGAGTTCTATCATGAATCAAAACGCCGAGGTATCCGGATTCGAAGTATCTGGATAGCAGATACAGCATGGCAAGGCAAAAGCGGTCTCATAAACCAAGACGCACTTGGCAATGATCGTAAGATCTAACCTTCTCTCATATCATTTGGCACTACTAACATCTTCTTAGCAAGCTGGCTCGACTATGCCCGTGATATACTCCACATGATAAACACATTTCGCCCTCCGCCACCGATAATAGCAATGGGCCACTCCTTTGGCGCAAACGCTCTCACTAACGTTGCTCTTCTTCACCCTCGCGTCTTCACATCACTTGTTCTGCTCGACCCAGTCATCTCTCATTTCGCCTCTACGCCTGGCGCTAGAAGTGCTGGTCCTGCGGCAGCGAGTATGTATCGCCGCGAAGTCTGGCCGTCACGCGACGAAGCGGTGGCATCTTTTAGCCGCAGCCCTTTCTACAAGTCCTGGGATCCTCGTGTGCTACAACGATGGATCGACTTTGGTATCAGGGACGTGCCCGGTGAACAGAGCGTGACTTTGACTACGACAAAACATCAAGAGATCTTTACCTTCCTACGACCAAGTTGGCCAGCCTACGATGCTGAGGGCAAGGATGTGATTCATCCTGAACATACCCCCGATCTTGATGCCAGCCTCAATCGTCGCTGGTCAACATATCCCGTCTACCGTCCCGAGGGACCCAATACCGTTGAACGACTTCCCAATATCCGCCCTAGCGTCCTCTACGTCTTCGGTGGCAAGAGTGACGTTTCTCCACCAGAACTTATAGACGAGAAGATGGCTCTCACAGGAACCGGTATAGGTGGCAGTGGTGGCGAGGCCAAGGGCCGTGTCAAGAAGGTTGTCGGAGAGAAGAATGGCCATTTGGTTCCCATGGAAGATCCACGTTTGTGTGCAAGTGCTGCAGCCGACTGGATCAAGGCTGAGCTCGAGAGGTGGTGGGCAGATGAGCGCCAGTTTGAAGAGTGGGCGAAGAAGTCTAAAGAAGAGAAGACGACCGTCTCGGAAGAATTTCAAAAGCATATAGGCAAGCCTGCTCGGCGGGCCAAACCTAGCCCAAAGGCAAAGATATAAAGAGAAAGCGATGTTTATTGGACTACATATACAGATATACAGATGATGCACCAAGTCACAAAAGGCAAGATATATACCAAAGAAGATGATATTTCAGTTTTACTTTTAAGCATAAGCAATTCGATATACTGCGCATCATGCTTGACCGTCTCTCGCCTTGAGGAGCGCTATCCTGCATCCTTGAACTTCAAGTAGGACTGGAATTCAGCTATTCTGAAGCCTTTTCGTATACTTCGCTAGAGAAAGTCTCATATTGATTCTTTTACATCCACTGTCAAACTTAATTGAGATGCGCCTCGCTCTTACTTGGATTAAGTTCGCTTTGTTCACTGCCCCCTGGCCCCCGCGATAAGCCGCGATTGGGTTACATCTTTATCGTGCTTTCATACAACTCTTATAAAGATAAGGAAGATGCATCATACATCAGCCCCCAACAATTGTTTCTGGACATATATTGGAATAACTCTCCCTCCTATTCTCAGTATAGAGGAGACCGAAAATTGTTTTCTACTCGATCGTGATGATTTTTCTAGAGCTTTGTCGAACAAACTCAGTCGATACTGATATCCTTATCCTCCATCTCCGCCCGGCTGAACGAGTAGCGAAGCATGTATCGTGAATATGTTTTTGCCTGAATTGAGGAGGCCAAAGGCAAACAAAAAGTCAAAAGTGAGAAAAGATCTTGCATCAGAGTCTTGCTTCCTCTCTTTCCCACTTAATCCTCCTTCTTCCATCAGCACTTACATCAATCAGCCAAGTCATGGCCGTTCCAGGCATCGAGTCGATGCCCTCGAGGCCGATGACTTCGGAGGAGTTTAGCGCCGCGATCATCAAAGCCTGTTTCTTGTACAGCCAAGAAGATATCTCAGAGATCAAACCCAGAAAAGTCCGGGCGCTGTGTGTATGTTTCGAGGCAGACAAGGACAGTCATCCCAATGTGGAAACCACCAGCGATCAAGTCCACCATGTCTTCGAAAACACTTATGGTTACGATACTGTCGGTCTCGTGATCCGGAAACAAGATAAAAACCCGCAAGCAACATTGACATCAGCTCTCAGTGCTCTGTTCAACAGAATGGACGAGGATTGTATAGCTATCCTGCACTACATTGGCCATGGAGGGGAAGGCCAAAAGTTCGTCTTCCCTTCACTAAGACATGACAAGATAGATCCTTGGGACGCTAATGTCTTGATTCTTCTCGATTGCTGCTGTCCTATTGAGATTGGCGGTTACATAGGCCATCACAAAGAATTGATCTACGCCTATGCTTCGGGGGAAGGCGAGTGCGATGATGGCCTTGGTTGCGAACGCGGCTTCAGTAGAAATCTTGTACGAGTACTGAAGTACGCTCATGAAAGCGGACATGCCTTATCCACATCACAGCTCTATAGCCGCCTGGCAACCAAGAGTTTCACCATGAGTGAGTCTTGGGAAACGGAGCTAGATTCCCTGCCCCATTTCATTCGACACCCTAGAGACCACGGACCGTCTCTGTTATTGCAACCCATACGGCAGAATAGAAACTTATACCTGATACCAGCCCCTTGCCAAACTTTGGGAGAACAGGCAGCTGATGTCGTTCTGTCAGTTCAAATTGCCAATGGGGGGTGGCAAGCATTGCACGCCATTCAGTCATGGGCCCATAGACATCCCTTGACTGAAGGACGTGTACGAGTCGACGAGCTGTACAAGAGAACGGATAAATGTATCCTCGCCGTCACCTTCCAGGTCTGGTACAATTTACCAGATCATCCAGCCATGAAGCAGATCGGCTTTGAGTTCAAGCAGACGACTGGTCAGTCGAACTGACTCTGTAACAAGACGGACAGAGAAGGCTCAGACTACTGAAGAATGACTCCACCACATTGTTGGCCAAAAAGACGGCAGCATCGCAATTGCGTGACTTTGGAGTGCAATCTGCAGAGCTCCAAACGGAATGACTCAGACAAGGGGAGAGACTCAGGCCAAGGACATCCCTTGTCGCAACATACGATAGAGCCTCGTTTTGCTCTACAGACATCCTCAAAATGAAGAGTATGCAATCTGGGGCACTCGTGTGTGTGCTTGGAACAATCTGATGTGGTAAGCCCTCGCTCAGGGATGGGAAAAACCTGCTGAGCTCCAATTGAAGGCTACTTACCATGCGGGACGTTTGTTCAGACTCATTTTGAGGCGACCGTGGCTTCTCATGGCATTGGGGTACTCTTATCTCTACCCTTGTTACTGGCTACAGATGGGCCACTCTGTCACCAGAGTGGAGAAGCTACTTGCAATTTTGGGTTGTATGATGGTGTCAGAAGAGCGGGACGAGGATGGGAAAAGGGGGAGGTATAGTGTAAACGACCGTCAACGACTTTCGAACGCGTTGATGCGCACCAAACAGAGGTGATGTATTTTGTTACGTTGAGATGAATGTTCATGCAAGCACACCTAAAGAAAGTAAGTTCTTAATAGATATACGGGTAGTACCAAAGGTATTTGGCGAGGTGGCTCACGCACAAATGTCATAATTGCGCTTCTTATATCCACCACCGGTGGGGTTCAGTCCAGTAATAAACAGAGCTAACTCAACCGAATCCTTTCCAGAGAAACCACGGAGTCTTTTGCCAGTCTTCAGATAATTCCGCTCAAGGCGCAGGCTGTCGTCAGTTACCACAGTGACAAGCCAGTATCACCGTAGCTTTTACCGGTATATCGAAGCTGCTTCCAAGATAGCCGTTCGCCTGACCTAGAACATCTTATCGAAGATATCTCATGTGGTCGCCTGCTTGGATTAATACAAGTTTCTGTCTACAAACGTTCTCCGTGAAAGTATAATACGTCGGCAGATAGGTTCCCAAGACTACCCCTGAGTTTCATCATCGAGAAACTTTCATGGTAAGAAATTATATACATCTCTCACCCTGCTTCTTTACTTTGCCTTATCATTTCAAAGGCTAGAGGTCGGTGTTGTGGCCACGGGTCTTGATTTGACTATGCAACTGAAGAATGATGCCAGAGACGCAGCGTCTGGCTGATGGATGGACCAAACACAGAAGCAGGCCCTGGCCCCTCCGCCTACGTCCGAGACAATCCTTACGCCACCTCCGGTTCCCCTTCTTCCTCGATGGCCTCTGCCTCTGCTCCTTCACCGGGAGGAGAAGGCGATGGTTCATGGAGACCTCGAAAGGAGAAGTAGGTCATGGGTGTCGGAGAGGGTGGTGTTCTCGAGGGCTGGACACACGTCGATATGAGTGAAACGGTACAGTTTGACACCGCTGTCATCATTTACTTTGATCTGGAGAACCTTCAGGGTGAAAAGGAAAGGGACTTCGAACCCGACATCGAACACAGAGAAGAGATTTAGGTAAAGTAATCATAAACC